>WOFQ01000170.1:0-17121 GCA_012184525.1 Xenoacremonium recifei | reverse complement strand
GTTTTTTCCCCAACTAAGGGACGGAGCCCTTAGTTGGGCTGTGTGGTTGACCCACCCGAGACCAACGGGTAGACACTTTTGAATAAGTTCGATCTTCCAATCGGCGTTAGTGCAGTTTATGGGGTTAAATAATCATTCTCATATGAAGCTCGAGAATGGTCTTTTATTTACGAACATAAATGTCTATTATAGGCTTATCTTCGCCATCATCATGCCGCGGCTCATTGCTGATATGCAATGTTCCGCCGAGGAAATTTCAAGGAGTTATTATTGTTCTGCAGGGTAGCTGTAAATTCCCTCTGGAGCAGCGTACATCCTGGGCTAGTCTAAATAAAGGAGTGGTTTGTCAGCCCGGATAGATAAGCCCCGCCAGATGGCGCCGCGCCCTGAAAACGCGGCTTCTCTCTTCGCGTCGCGTTTGTTTTTCTCTTCTGCTATTTTCTTCCCATCCAAGCAGTAAATTGCTCTCCAAGGCATGAAGTTAGTTTTCAACCTGTAACTTTATTGTCCCTGTTTCCTGAAACACTCTTACTGGAAGCACCTTAAAGTCATTATTGTTGTAGTCTTCCTTCGGCTCCTCCCAGCACTTCTTCTTGAATCTGATTTGAAGTGGTACCGACCATATTACGCATGGAAGCAAGTAGGAAGCTGGCGATATGAAGATGATAACAAGGAGAACGACATTATGCAAACGTGTTGCGTCTAAGGGAATCTTTCTTCGGACATTACTGCCAAAGCTATGAAGGCATAAGATGCTACCGCAAACGTAAGCAATATATGTTCCCTGGCTAAAGTTATGACGGTGGTTGCCAGAGCTACCTTTTGATCCTTGGTAAAGAGCCTCATATCAAGAGCCCCCCTGGTAATCATGAATTAGTAAGTTAGCATATTCCTGGTATCGTTGCTAAGAAAGACGCTAGGTGACGAGATAGAAGTAAAGAATATGATGCCGAACTTAGCAATACAAAGGGTTCATGGATAGAGAGACAATAGCGACCATCAATGCGCCGCTCTTCTAGCTGACATATTGGGGGTCGGGCTCTGTACCTAAGAGTAGAAGTCTCTGACGTTATAGCACCCAGAAGCAATATGAGATTCCTTTGTATCTGACTCACGGACACAAATTAGTCATTTGCACTTAAGTGTCCGGAGAAGGTTAATACGTCACAGGCTTCGTCACTAACTCACCTCCCCGAGAATCAATGTACTAGAACTTGCAGTGGTGACACCAATAACATGGATAATCAAGGTAACCACGAGAAATCCGAAGAGGTTCCCTATGATAGAACCATTCGTCATAGTAGTGGCATATTTCTGGAAGTAAAACGTATTGATGAATGTTGCGTAGCTTTTTGTTCCAGCGAAGAAGGATTTCACAAGAGGTCAGTTGTGAGTAGATCCCAAAGCTTTTCCTGGTTGGCGAAGAGCGTTGCCAGCGTTGCCGGCACCGCTAGGGAAGGAATACAGCAACACTGAAGGCAATAAGCTTGCTCACCTGGCCTTGGGGATTCGTATTAGCGCAGTGCAAATAGCCACCACTCATAGAACGAAAATGTTGAGCAGTAGACCGGTGTCAATTCATTTTACGGCATCATGCTATGATTCCTCAGTGTCGCAAGTGGGGGGAAGATGGAAGCGGGTGGGCTTGTTACTCTTTAGAAGCAGTAGCCACCCTGAACTATGTTGATACCGTCGTTGAAAATGCTTAGAGTGACGGGGCTGGTGATTAGTCAGTAGATTCCACACAGTCCAAAGCAAGTCCTTACTAAGGTCTGATAGAATTGTGATACAATGCAGCTTCACGACCATTCATAACCATCAGCCCCGAAGCCAGCACGCGTCTGCCAATCGTTGCCAAACGATGTAAAGAGCGACTCCAGAGGTGAGAGACAGGCGGCGACTTTAGCAGCATAACCATACTAATCGGTGACGGAAGCTGCTGCACTGAACCAGAATGCTAAATGATTCTAGAATCTTAGACGCGGTCCTGGATTTGAGTGGCATCAGGCAATCCTTGTCGAAGAACGGTGTGAACTCTGTATTAGATGGTCCACGCTCTAGCTATTCTTGAAGACGGCCGCTTGGAGTCCTCCAAGTGGAAGGAAGTTGCAACTTCATCGCTATTTCGCTACTGTTGACCAAAAGAAACTTCGGTTAAGCTCGGGAACACCAGCTTGGCAAGAAGGATGGCGGACAGGGAGGAAGGAGAGATTATATGTTAAATTTCTCGCAGGACCTTTAACTACTACAGTCGGCATTGCCATTACAGGGTTGAAGTTACTGATGTCGATAATATGTTGATACCCGACAGGGACCGCTAGAGTATTCAGCCGTGCTGACAAAAAATCCTCTTCATAATGTCCCGCCTGTACACTTGTGGCAAACTGTGATAACTTGCGACATTTATGATAGAGAAATTAGAGAATATGCAACACATTTAGTTCTGGCGGTTACATGAGTGCGTACACTCATGAGGGTAAGGGCTATTGAAAATGCTAGATTGCAAGAAGGTGGCCAGCATCAGGGTGCAGAAACTCTTGACGGACACATAACTGAGACTTCCAAAAATGACGCTTCTCCCTACGACTTTGTCCACAGTAAAGCACTTCTCAGTCACGCCGTGGGCAGAGAAGTCTCAGAACCTAACAAGCCTAAAGCTACACCGCAAGCATAGCAAGATATTTAGGACGTATTGAAACAGAATGCTTCGGGCAAAAGGGTAAACCCGGGCTAAGATAATCTTGTTGCATTTGCTATTAGAGATGGAGAAGGGATGTGGTCCTCTACGACGTTACTGTCAGGATTTTCTTCACTAATATATTATTTAATGCCGCTTTCTGGACTGGCGTCCCCATGACGGTACTAGTTGCATATGATGATGTAGGGCGGACAGCTATGCTTCCGCTGGTTTGGGGTAGCGCTGTTAGCGGACAACTTGGGACTCATTTTGCTGGTCTTAGCACAGACAGACATGGCAGGAGATGCAGGTTCAGTTGGAGGACCTGCAAATCTCACCATCTCCAATATTTGACTCTCCTGAGCATGTGAGAGGTCAGAAGTCTCAATCATGGGTCTCGATATCCAATATCGGGTGGACACGGCGGCGACGGACAGGAAGATATCTATGCCACAGGTGTTAATGAACCCAGAGGGGCATTTCCAAGAATTATGAAAGGCTGAGATGCTAGAAGAAAAGGAGTTATTGGTGATGCTTCAGTTCTTGCCATTACAGATAAATGGTCGGATGGGTGGGTGGTGACAATAGATCTCGGCGAACATGCATAAAAGGTAAGTTCGGAAAGCCCTGTAAACCTACTCGGCCTTTTCTTGTTGTTCCTTTCTTTTTATTTTTTATTTTAAAAAGTCCAATTTCATCCACGTGACTCGATGTAAAGTGACTGATTCTTTGTCTTGCCATCTTGTGAAGTTAGGTATAGCTTCATAGATCATTTGTTTCCATTGAGGGATCTTCACAAGTCTCAGGCAGAAGTCCAAGACGGACAGATAAAGTCAAACCTGAAGTAAGAGAAGAGAGCCTGTTATTTCTGATCATGATGATTGATTGGAGGTGACTGTAATGAATGATAGTTGATGTACTCTGTTTGATCAGTCGCTTAAGTGTATAAATAAAATATAGGAAAATGCTTTCTTACCGAAACGTGCACACAGAAGGATATGTGAGCTGCGCACACGTAAGGCTAGGGTTGCACTGGCTAACAACTCTTTTCTAGCATTTTCGATGTAGCAAGGCAAGAGGTTTATAGGGTCAGGGTCAAGTGATTGGATAGCCACTACGGAGACTCTCCTTTGTTGTGTTCCAGCTCGTTCACTATTCAGCTGACAGCTTTGCTATAAACCTATTAACTCCTTGGCATTTGCATGTTCCAAATATCTTCTAACTTGGTAAGGATCCGGTGCGACTCCCCGTAACCTGTATGCTGTTGCATGAACACCAAGCCTCGCCTTATCAGGTCACGATCATCTTTTGTATCTAAACTGTAACCAATGATCAACATTGGCCATAAGCTTAAGTAGCAGCGAGTACATGCTTCGAAAGTGCTTGGTTTGCTAAGAATAGATATCGCACGGCGAACCTGCCATCGCCATCCGCTAGAGTTAGGGTTGTCCCCTGATAAGGATAGATTTAAAAAGATTGTGGGTGTTTCCCTATTATTTATTTCGCCCGGATCCGATGAGGAAACAAAAGACTCAGTGACCCAGTCCAGGAGAAGAGATGCGGCAAGAACTAGTAGCTTGACGGCATCCTGGTCAGATGCTTTCCGCGATGGTTCATCATGATCTGTGTTCAGTAGACTTTGTTCCCAGTATTCTAAGGACTCTTTCATATCAGTGAGAATGTTAAGCTGTAGACGATTTGGGGAGCGCGTGTAAGCAACAATAGCCAAAATGAGGCGGTATAGCTGGAGAGGTGCTCCCAAGATAGGGCTTTCGCGTATTGTCCACGAATCTTCGGTTATTAGTGAAGCCAAGATTCTCTCGGTGTGTATGAGAAGCGTAGTATCAATGGTAAATTTTGGTTCGAAAGGATTTCGAACAGAACAGAGAAAAGCCTGATAGAAGATGCTTTCCACAATAATACGGTCAAATGGCCGTTCTCCCAACGGTATTCTAGGACTGTCTCTGTATCGAAGTTCGAGTAATCGCATCGCGCCATTGACATGTTTGAGTGCATCATCAGAGGTATCAAGGCCCCATAACTGAGCGAGGGAAGGTGATGTAAGTAACAAATCAAGTAATTTAAGGCGAGATGAAGGGCCAAGACTGTGGCGAAGAACACTTACACTATCAGTGTACAGATAAACGATTGCTATAAGTACGTCATATGCCGGAATGTTTCCGGTTAGGGCTGGGTGGTTTAAAGCTTCATTGACCTCTCGTACTGCTTGTGCGTAATATCGCAGAGACAAAGAACGATAAAGAGAATCGTTGCCAAGAATGAACTTGTTTGAGGCGCTGCAAGCTAAGACCGAGGATCTCACGCATTGTGATTGGAGCATCATGTTGAGGGTTTGTGACCGGCAATCCCCATGGAAATTCCCTGTGATGTCTGGAAGTAGGAGAGCTGGGACCATGTGTTCAATGTAGTGGTGGATTAGTTCAGCCTCCACGTCCCAGCCCACATCAGGCAGTTTTGAATCGTAGACCAGAGCTTGTGTTCCGATTACATCATGAACCTTGTTGTTCGTCAGATGCAAATAATCCGGGGTATCTGCGATATTTGATTGAATGATGGAAGGAGATCCCTGATGGGCATTCCGACGTTCACGGCTTCGATTGTCGCGTAGATCGGTGGGAGAGGGCCAAACACATCGTCGTGCCCCTTTCGCGCAGTTGCAACAAGCGGGTTTCTCTTCCCCACACTTTACTTTTCTTTTCCGGCCTACGAGGGGGGTTAATGAATAACAGAGCAAGGATAGAGTAGTGAAGACGTACAAGTAAAGCATCCTGTTTTCGCGCGTAAGTTGGGCATTGCAGTGTTAGAAAATCGAGTGAAAATAAAAATCTGTTGTCAAAAAGAAGACGCTGAGGTCGGCCCGTTGACATATCGTATCGATACGACATGGTCACAAAGAGGAAATCAAGTGGGAACAAGCACGGGGATGGGGGCAAGCTTATATAGGGCGTGGGCCACCCTCTATCTAGCTAGCCCATTCTGGCCTGCCAAATTGGAATGTGAATGGATCCACTCTTATCATCCGGATTTTTTTTCGCAATTTGGTAAAGGGTACAGAGTAGGCGACAAAGGGAAGCATCTTGATTCTTGAATACGGGCAGGATCAAATACTGAAAGGTTATGTGTACACTGCGTAGCATAGGTACAAGGCATAAAACCCAAATCCCCGATTAGACGATAGTATTTTGCTTCAAGCATCAAGGTTTTGTGTCGAATCTCTCTTAGTGAACCAAGCCGTCGTCCTCAATT
Source organism: Xenoacremonium recifei (assembly GCA_012184525.1). Classification (NCBI taxonomy): domain Eukaryota; kingdom Fungi; phylum Ascomycota; class Sordariomycetes; order Hypocreales; family Nectriaceae; genus Xenoacremonium; species Xenoacremonium recifei. Next base: position 11,177 of record WOFQ01000170.1, on the reverse strand, counting down.
TGCTGAACGTATTTGGCATAGCGAGGAGCACTTTTCTTGCGTAGCTGCCGGCCGAACTTTATAAATACCAAGAAAAGAGCTGTTTGGGCAAAAGCAGTCATGGCAGCTACGATAAAGGCGTTCTGATATCCCATGTTCGTGACCCAAGGTGTGATACTAGATGTCCAAATGTCAGCCAAAAAGTGGAAGAGCAATGTGCTTGGTGGACTTTTGGATAAAACTCACCCATAACTCACGGCAAAGCTCATGGTGTTCCGGATAAGAATAACAGTGACGATCGCGTCGGAACCTAAGTCTTTGTACGCATCGATGCAGTAGCTGATGGGCAATCCAGCACCGACAGTGATGCAAAAAGCGAGGACCCCCATCGCGAACACCAAACCGAACCAGTGAATTTGCTGTGCAGCCCCAACACCCCAAAGGATGAGCCCACCCGGAATTAACACGAGCAATGGCAAATAAAGCCATAGCCTATATTCCGGTTCCATGATGCCGCCGTTACGCCGGGCTTTCCAAAGCATCAGTCTGTCACCCACGGGGCCCGCCATCGTGCCTCTGTTCTTATTAATATTCCGTTCTCAAGGGCCTTCGAATAACAGAGACATGAAGACTTACCCAATAACTACTCCAATACATGATGAGACGTAGGTAAGGCCAACAATATTGGATTGGAAGTTGTAGGGTGATGCAGAAAGGATGAGTGACGTTGTTCCGTTCAAGACATTGAAATAGCAAATGACGGCTCCATACATGAAACCAGAGAAGACAACAACAGGGAATGACATGTACATTAGAGGTCGCACTATCATTCCCTTCCAGTGTGGTTTTTTGCTGTCCGGCGCGGCGGACAGTAGCTTCAACTTTTCGAGATAGGTTTTGGTCGAAGTTAGCTCAACCGCAAAAGAAGCACCATCACTAGGGAGTGTCGATGCCTTCTCTGATTCGTTGGCGGGTTTCTGTATAGATGTCTCGGGATCCGCCAATGTAGATAGATCCATAGAGTCAACGGCGAGCCCATTGCGGTGGAAGTTGGTTTCTTCCATCAAGAAGAAGACAATTACAATGGCTCCGCCAAGAAAGATGGCGCACCAGTGCTTCAGATAGTTAGACACGTACTGGGGCCATATGGTGAGTTTTTTCCTCTTACCAGAACCCACTCCCACCCTTGGCCATTGTTGACAAACCCCATGAGGAGTGGCGCGAGAAAATTACCGCCGGCAATTAGGAGAGCATAAATACCCATGAACGTGCCTCGTTCATGAGTGAAATACTAGGAAAGAAGTCAAAACTTATCCACCGTGGTAGAGTATGATTCTTACCACATCAGATATAGATATCTCACAGAGTGACTCAATCGGGGCGCCGAAGAATCCTTGGAGCACTTTGTTAGCAATCCATTGACCTTTCGTCGTAGCGTAGGGTGCCCAAATCATGATAGCCTAGAGGTCTTTCGTTAGTCATTCCTACGCAAAACCAAGTAAGCCCTCAGAAGACAAACCAACGTTCCCACCAATGATGCCAGATATACGAATCGTTTGCCGTAGTACTGAGCTAGAGGTTGCCAGAACATGCATCCCCAACCCAATGTCAAAAACATATAGCCTGTTCCCGTGTTTAATGTATCTACCGAGAGACCTGTTGCGACGGATATAGGGACAAGGACAGAGTAAATGGCCGCAGAGGCAATCGCTACAGATATAATATACCTAATGAGTTAAAAGAATTATTAGTAATCCCCAGGCACCTTTCTGGGTGATTGAATGGTCTTACGTTGCAAGACAGAAGAGAGATAAGAGTTTTCGAGAAGGCTTCCAGTTCAAGGGGTCGTCCGGATTCTTAGATGGCGTGGGAACAAGGACAATATCGCGATGTCCCCCTCTTCCATGAGTAGCATTCATTGAACCATCAAGATCAATCAGATGAATTGTTCCTGGAATGAACTCAGGGGGGTCCATTGGGTTTGCTGTCTCAATAACCATTATCAAGAAGCGTTGAGGGAAGTACGTTTCAATCGTATGATGAAGAGAACGAAAACAATAAAGAGAACTATGTAGTCTCGCTTGGTACCACGGCAATTAAGATGAAATTGGGAATCCTGTATAGTCTCATATATAGTATTTCGGATATCTGGTTCGGTAACAGTGAAGGAGATAAGATTGTGGAGACAAAAGCATCAGAGAATCCAGCCAAACGGTTATCTTGTCCCTGACTCGCGCGATGGGTCTGATAGCGATCGTTTTGCGGAGTAATACCCTGATGGAGGCTTAGAAACAGACTACTGGGTATCGTTATTTCCGTAGATAAGTGCATACCAGCCTTTATCGAGCCAATGAGCGATAATTGCGAGATCGTGGCCAATCCGGCGGAATTGCGAAATCGCTAAGCATTTTCAGACACGAATCGGGAGGAATTGCGAAGGTGTCTACTATCGCGAGATGGAGTAGATAATCTTTTAAGGACTAGTACAGATAGAATTTGGAGCCCTCATCATTCCAAGTTAGAGCTGGGAAGAGAAGCGTTAGAAGCACCGGAAAGTAAAGAAGGTCTCGGGAATATATATTTGTGAGACTTCTCCCTCTCGCTTGTGTAGTTCTGTCCAGCTTCCTATCACCCAAACTTCCCCCATATAGACATTGCATTTCTGCAAGTCTAGCCCAACTCTCAGCTTGTATTGCCCTCTCAATAGTCAAGATGAGTCAAGTGTCCTGGGAGACTCGCGCAGAAAAATGCCGAGAAATACTGCAAAAGTCGATCAACCCTGCCTGGTTGCTGCCTGCTAGTAAACTTCCCGACGAGAATCAACTGGGAGTTGTCGGCTTCATTGAGTCATGCGGATTGCTGACGGACCGAGAACTTGAAATCACGAGGTGCACTGCCACCGAACTGGTCTCAAAAATGTCTACAGGGAGCATTACTTCAGTTGAAACAACAACCGCTTTCCTTAAGCGAGCTCACGTTGGACACCAGCTAACAAACTTGGCAACGGAGTTTATGACCGAAGAAGCGTTAGCCCGTGCAGAGAAGCTCGATGCGCACTTCAAGGCAACCGGAAAGCTCTTCGGCCCGCTTCACGGTGTTCCTATCTCCGTCAAGGAACACATCGGCTTCAGAGATCGTGTTTGCCATGGTGGCTATGTCGCTTGGACAGATCACGTTCCATCGGAAGACGCTTTAATCCTTTCCTGTCTTAGAAAGGCGGGAGCCGTGTTCCACGTCAGGACCAACGAGCCGCAATCTCTGCTTGTAAGCACGGAGCTCTAAATCTTTCAGAATAATTATTTGACCAACAAACAGGCTATGGAATGTAGTAACAACATCTACGGCACGACTGTGAACCCCTTTAACCGAAACCTTACCCCTGGAGGTTCAAGTGGCGGCGAGGGCTCAGCAATTGGACTCCGCTGCTCGGCTATAGGCATTGGCACAGATGTAGGTGGTTCTATCAGAGCGCCTGCTGCATTTTGCAATTCCTGGGGTATCAAAACAACTGCCCTGCGTAACCCTTATAATGGTATTCATGCTCCTGGAAGGGGACAGGAGAGCATCCGATGTGTTGTTGGGCCATTGGCACATTGCGCCGAGGACATTAATCTTTTCCAAAGAGCAGTTCTTGACCAGGAGCCATGGGACATTGAAACATCTCTTGTTCCTTTACCCTGGAAAGCAGTTCCTTCATGTAGCCCAAAGGATATAACAATCGGCGTTATGTGGGATGATGGGTGAGTCTTGAAGCCCAATGAAAATTCGCTGCATCTCCTTTTTTACCTTTATTGTCATAATATCTGTTGGTATCACCGTGCTTTCTAGGATACATTAACCGAGGCTAACCAGTGTGTCTTACGTGACAGTTGCGTCCATCCACACCCTCCCATAGTGCGAGGACTCAAGTATTCCGTATCCAAACTCAAGAATTCAGGCCTGAAAGTGGTGGACTTTGAGCCTTTCAACCATGCGAAGGGGTACGAACTTTGCACGACACTGTTCTTCCCCGAAGGTGGGAGATACGTAAAAGAAGTCTTCGAGAAAGTTGGCGAACCAATTAACCCAATGACAGCCTGGTCTCTTACTCACGCGCCAGCCGAATCCGGGACTATTCGAGACAACTGGGACTGGAATGCACAGCGAGAGGAGTTTCGAGCAGAGTAAGAGCAGCGAATTCCAGCCGCATTAACCATTAAAGCTACGGCAAATAAGCATAACTAGCCTAACACTTCATAGATACCACAGAATAATGCGGGAACGCGGAGTCGACTTCATTCTATGCCCGGCGTATGTTGGCGTGGCACCCGTAGTTGGGACCGCACAATACTGGGCTTACACTGCAATCTGGAATATTCTTGATCAACCGAGTGTCACTTTTCCCACGGGCTTGACGGTCGATCAAGAGGTTGACACTATCGAGTCTAACTTCAAGGCATTTGGCGAAGTAGACCAACGAGAGTACATGAAGTGTGAGAACTGCAGCAAACCTCGCCATGATTTAGCTTCAAGGACCCGTCTGCTGATTCAAATTGACATTCTAGATAACCCTGAGACATTCACCGGGGCACCTATCGGCCTCCAGTTAGTTGGAAAGCACTTCCGCGACGAAGAGACTGTCAAAGCTGCAGAACTACTGGCCAAGATTATACAGGCCTAGGAATAGAGTCTGAATCAATATGCTATTCATGATATCCTGGCTTGGAAGAAGGACTGGAAGTGCTTTCCTGATCTATATAATGTCTGTGGCATAGGTAGAATGACGGATTAAATATTAGGAGCACAATTTTCGTAGGAAAAATAAGTAAAAGGATAGAGTACGTCGTGTAAGGTCAAGATTCGGGCGTTTGGCTTCCATCTGGGCCATATACCGGTTGGCTGGAGCACTACAACGACTGAAATTGACGACTTTCTTTGCTATGGCTACGTTCCAAAAGGGAGGCGTTATTGAAGCATAACGCACGCTCCGTCCGTCCAGGCTTGACAGCGAATAAGGCAAAAGATAGGGTAAGGCGACGATACCCGATATCGAAAAGCAACCACCGGTTAGCCCATCCCTCAACTTCTGTTACTCTTTTGACCAGTTCGCAGGAATTGAGCAAATAGAAAGAGCAACGCCTAGCTGCAACTTGATACTTAAACATAGGTGATCAAAGGAATCAGAATTATACCTAGCCTATTTGGGTATGTTCATATGTAACTCAGTGTAGCCATAGAGGTATTTGTCATATAACCTGTGTTTGAGCGATGGTTAATGCTCACACAATCTACCAGTAACCAAACCAATCATCCTATCTCTATCTTATCCTCGAAAGGCCCTTTAGCTTCTTGTTTGAGACATCAAGCTTGTGTCGCAGCATCACCTTGGGGTACCCAGAAATGGGTTCGAGACATGTTGGACTTTTCAAGCGACTCGCCTGTATCCTTGCGTGAGAACGAAGCCCATGTCTTGAAGCTGGTGAAAGACATCGCCCTGTGTAGCTTGCCACTATCATCTGAGTCGCCCTGGCCCCAGGCCCCGCGACGGACGGGAACATCTTCAAGCAGACGGAAATGTCGCTTTATCATCTTCCAAGCCTCAATACCGGCGACGAAGACTAGCGTAAAGCCAACAGATAGAGCCCACTCCCAAGTGATGCCGATATGTTTGAAGAACTTGGTGTTGAGATAGGGAATATACAGGACCGGAAATACCGAAAGGCCACCCAAGATGACGGACCAAAACAGGAACCTGTTGGAGTAGACATCCTTGAAGAAGGGAAATTTGCTGTTGTCATCGGGGTTTAACCTAAACATTGATCGACGAAGGGACTTGAACTCCCAAGCCGAGATGAGGATGAGCCAGGTGAGCTCGGCAAATGTCGCAGCTCGAGCCTTGAAAACTGGCCTACAAGCCTCGGAGAACCGCTGGTTACATTCGATACCTAGGTTGCCGCTATTGGCCCCGTAGATAATGATGCAAAAAGTGCACATAGTGCAGGCTCCCATCATGCAGCCGTAGACAATCATATCGATGATAATTTGGTTAGTGAACACACCTCGCGTCTTATCTTGAGGAGGCTTGCGCATAATGTCCTGAGCAGAGGCTTCACGGCCGAGGCCAAAAGCAGGGAAGGACGAAGTAACCATATTAATCCAGATAATTTGTAAGGGTGATACGGGGAAGACTGAGAAGCCGGTCTCGTCGACAAAGCCAAGGCCAGCAACTAGGAGAATAACTTCGCCGACGTTAGAAGTCAAAAGATGCAGGACAAATTTCTGGATATTGTCAAACATTCGACGCCCTTCGCGGATAGCAGCAACGATAGAGTTAAACTTATCATCAGTCAATACAATCTTTGCGGCAGATTTGGCGACATCAGACCCAGAACCCATAGCGATACCAATATCGGCTCGAGAGAGAGAGGGAGCATCATTAACGCCATCACCAGTCATAGCCATAAAGGCCGATCGGCGGCGTAGAGCATCAATCATTCGCGTTTTGGTATCGGGGGCGCAACGGGCAATAACAAGAGGAAGTTCCTCTAAGGAATCAATCTCCTCGTCCGTCATCTTGTCAAAGTCGGTAGCTTTCTGAATAATTGACCCAGAGAGTTGCGGAGGAAGAATGCCCATGTTTCGAGGAATAATTCCGACCTCCTTGGCAATGGCCTTAGCTGTCTCAGGATGGTCACCAGTAAGCATGTGGACCCGGATTCCGGCCAGCGAACACTCGGCGATAGAAGGTTTCGTCTCATGGCGGGGAGGATCGTAGATTCCAGCAAGTCCGAGGAGTGTCAGCTTCTTCTCAACTTCAGTTCGAAGCTTCTCATCCTCTCCTGGCGATGACGCTTGCTTGGCGGTGAATCGACCATCCCAAGGTCTGTAGGCGATGGCAAGAACGCGCTGGCCTTGGGAAGCGAGGTTGTTCATCTGGCTGAGGACGGTCTCTTTGAGTTCATCTGTCATGGCTCGTTGCTCACGTCCAGTGCCAAAATGGGAGCAGAGGTCTAGAATGCGTTCCACGGCACCCTTCGTGAAAACCATGCTATTATCCGTCTCGATTAAGGAACCCGAGGCCTTAGCCGGAGCATCGTATATGACGGACATGCGTTTGATGGAGGAGTCAAAGGGAAACTCAGCGACCTGTTTCCAGCCGTCTCTCTCGAGGGTTTTTTTGCCGTAGGAAAAGCGATGAGCAAAGACTTGGAGAGCAATCTCAGTCGGTTCACCGGTAGTTTGCCACTTCTCCTCTTCTTCGTCAAACCTGACTGTAGCAAGATTGCAAAGGGCAATGGATAGCAGAAATGTCCTCAGTTCATCGGTCATCTCGCACTCGGTCTCAGTTTGGGGAGCGGCGGCCTTGGGGGAGTTGAGTTTCTCATCTGGAACGTCAAACCGGAGCACCGCAGCTGATCTCTCCCGGTCATAGTCCCGAGGAGGTTCCCCTGTTTCGGGATGAGCCTCCGCGGCTTGAGTGTAAGTTACCCTGCCTTTAGTTGGATCGTTGGGGCTCTGAGATTCGCGGACTGTATAGAGATGCGCGCCGGGTATCCATGCTTTACGGACAATCATGGCACCCTCTGTCAGCGTTCCGGTTTTATCTGAGCAAATTGCCGTAACACCACCGAGGGCCTCAAGAGCAGAAAGATCTCTAACGACGACATTGGCCTTGCGCATGACAGTCACTGCAACGACCATGGTGATGGTTAGGACACTAACTGAGTGAGTTTCATCGGTATAGAGGAGGAGATGTGGAAAACCTACGCAACAAGAGACTCTGGAATGATGGCGATACCAAGCGAAGTCGCATAAATGATAACTTCATTCCGAAGGTTGAAATGGTTCACAGCAAACACAACAATAGCCAGGACAACAGCACAACCGAAGAGAACATACGCAAGAGCAGAGAGCTTTCTCTGCAGAGGAGTTCCCTCGCTGAGACCCAGGAACCTGCCGACGATATCGTAGGTGCGCTTAGCAAGGCCAACAAGGGGTTGGCGCTTGCCGTACTTCCGCCAGTCCATAGACCGACCAGCTTTACGCTGGTTCTTAGAAGAGGAAGCTGCAATTTTGCCAACTTCAGTAGCCATCCCGGTTGAGGTCACAATACCACGGCCACGGCCTTTACGAACAACAGTAGTTGCATATGCCATGTTGACTCGGTCACCGATACTAATTTCATCTTCGCGGGTGACTTGATTTTTAGTGCCAGGGATCGTTATGTTGTTATCGACAATCTTTTCGACCGGGATGGACTCGCCAGTCAGTTGGCCCTCTTCGCAAGCGAGGTTCATAGCCTCGAAGAGACGCAAGTCGGCGGGAACCGTATCACCCATTTTGAGGAGGACGACATCACCGGGAACGACCTCGGCGCTTTATCGGTATTAGCGGGGATTGTTTGAGATAGAGACTTGAATTTACTTGGGAATAACCTGAGTCTTGCCGTCTCGCAAGACCATGGCACTTGGAGCAGAGAGGGCTCTAAGAGCGTCCATACGCTTCTCGGCCCGATACTCCTGCCAGAATCCGATTGTGACATTCAGGCCAATGACGAAGGCAAGCACGCTTCCTTCAATGTAATCTCTAATACCGAAGCTGAGTGCCATAGCAAAAGTGAGAACCTACTTCTTATGAATGTCGTCTTTAGCAGAAGGGAGGTCCGAGGCAACGTACAATGATCATAGCATTGAGCACTTGCTTGGCCAAAATACTGTACCAAGGTACAGTGCCACCTACATCCAGCTCATTCGGAGGGTATTTCTCCTGAAAAGAGGCCACCTGCAAGGAAGTCAGGCCCTTGTCGATATCGGTGTTGAGTTCCTTGGCAGTCTCTGGAATGGTGAGAAGGAATGGGTGTTTGGAGAACTCGGCAGACATCTCGCCTGGACCAGGGTCGTCTCAGATTAGGCGAGGTATATGGTTGTAATAAAGTGATGCCGTGGGGAAGGCTCTTCCAGATTCAGAAAAGTGGGCGAGACCTGATTGAAGCTTTGTGTACGAGGAGGAGAATAAAATAGATGATCCTCGTCATCTGATGTTGAGCCCAATGGAAGAGAGTAAAAGCAAGGAGCTTCGTCGCTTTCCAATTGCTATTTGAAGTATCGCGAGTATCTCTTGAGGTACTTCGGAAGTACTGTTGACTGAAGAAGAAACGTCACCTTAACATGGATGCGGGGTTGCGGCCCAGATATACCTTTAAGCCTCTGCAAGCTCCATCGTCTTCCAAAGTTGCCACTTTCGAAAACGGCACATGGCTCTTGTTCTTGGCAACAATCCATTCCGAGCGCGATAGCGAGTCGTCGCTGTCACAACCTTTCCCCACGCACCTTCCTTGACAATACAAGTGGTCAGCCATGTCATCGAGCGATCTCGTGACGTCAAGTAAAATCTGGTTACAGTGGCGTTGGGCGGTTGCACGGCGGATGCGAAAGTGAATAAGTTAACAGGGGCGTGCAGAGTTTAGGGTCTAGGCATGTGCAGGCCAAGAACTATTAAATGCAGGATGAACGATGACAAGACCGAGGAACCAGAGTTTTGACGGAGTGAATGAGCCAAGACCGAATCCCAAGCTCTGGCGTCTTGGGTATATCAAGGAATAGTTAGATGCGTCCACAATTGGAGTCGCTGAAGTTTGTCCAGAGTCTTGAAGGCTGTGATACCGCCCAAATCAATCTCGCATGGTTTATAGATGTCACCTCATTTCTACGAAGTCATCCCAAATCTAGGGTTGGTACTCTAACGTCTAGTTCTTAAGCTTGCGCTTGGCAACCCCTTGGCCTGTGCTTGGCTGCCCTTGGCCTCAGCTTGGCGACGCGCGTCCAGTTATCAGCCCACGTTGATACGGAGTAAAACGACAGGAAAATGCCCTTGAGGCCTTTTGCGCTAACTTCCATCCAAATCGCGCAGGAAAGAGAATCGTGGGAAAACGCTGCCCCTTGTCCCCGGCCTTAATATCGGGCGCATTGGCGCCATAAGTTATGTGTGTTGACGCCAATTTTGACTAACCGCAAAGGGCAGCTTCTGACTCCGTCACGGCCTATGGGACTTTGAAGGAGAAACAATCATTTCTCCAGGAGGTGTTGCGAAACGCTGATTTCGGTTCTATATGCTGCACGGTTTTTGACATTAAACCGTGATCAATGCTCCCAGATGACAAGTTCAAACGCTTCTCAATCCAAGAGAAGTATCTTGCCATAGCAACGATCCTTGACGGGCCTGCCGATATAAGGGCCTCCCGAGCACGCTGAATTGACTTTGAATAGAGTAGAGCCAATTAGCACTCTTAATTAGCATATTCCTATCAAGTATTATATAAGGAATTAGACTACAATTCCTTATAATGCGGCCCGTATACCTGAGAGGTAAAGGGCCAGATTCCTTAAAAAATTTAAGCTAGATTCCTTATATAATTAGATTAAATTTATTAGAAAAATAGATTTAAAATTAAATAATATATTTAAATTAATAATTTTAAATTAATTATTATAATTAAGAATAATAATTATAAAATAAATATAATAAAAAAAGTTATATATGTAACGGGCTGGGCCCGTGGAGGAACCTCGGCTTACACTCTCGTTGGCAATATCGCTTACGCTTTTAGACCCACAGCTCGAGAGCTCTAGAGCTCCCAAGCTGTGCTCCTATTCCTTTTCTCCTTTCTTTCCTCCTTAGCTTTAGGATACTCGTTCTAGTCATCCAGCTAGTTGTCAATATACTCAGTTGGACCGTTACAATATATTTTATATAATTTAAAATATAATATATAAAACATAATATAATTAGTTATTATATAATATCTTACTTTATTTAATAAGAAATATATAAAAAGGTAAATTAATAAGGATTAAATTAGATCTTTTTTATTATATAAATACTTATAAATCCTTATTATAAGAGAGAAAAATATAAAAATTAAGATGTGGCAGGTAGGAACAGCAAGCTGTCACGTGGATCCTCTTTCTTGATCTTAGAGGAAATAAAAGCTCTTGATTTCTAACTAAATGACTGACTAGAGGCTAGTTAAATAGAGACAAAATGAGTGGTCTTTGATCATCAGCATTTGATTAAATGGTCAGTTGTTAGAAGTGTGTGTCGTATCAGTCAGAGATACCGGAAGACCAGTCTTCCGGTCTCACATGTGTATGTGTGTGTGTTTCAGCTGTCTTCAGGGCCAGCCTGTCATCAATTGATGTCATGTGACGCAGCCTCGTCAG
>WOFQ01000169.1:0-17211 GCA_012184525.1 Xenoacremonium recifei | reverse complement strand
GAGAATCTAGTTCTAGTAACTCTGAATAGATTTTTTGTGTTGTTGTGTTGTAATTGAGGATTATAGGCGGATAGTAGGGGAAAGTGGTTCGCTCGCTTGTGTGGTTCGCTCGCATGTCAACCACGTTATAAGATAAGATAAGTAAGGTCAAGAGGTGGAGTTTACACCGTGTGCTGCTAATATAATAATACCAATATTTCCTGACCTCAGTAATACCCAATTAATGATCAGATCAAGTGCCTATCCTACTTGTCAGATAGAGCGTATCTCAGATAAGTCACTAAGAAAGCAGCTGAAGTAATTAGCATATTTCTTTTACCGTTTTTAGCACAGTAGTTTAATCTGAAACTACTCGCTAATAAGGAACCTACATTCTGTCATACTTACCCTATAGTTAGAAAGCCAGAACAGAAATAAATACAGAAAAGGCCGGTATAATTGAAATATAAGTCAAGCTTGATATTACTCTTTTAATTTAGTGGCTATTTAGCATGTGAAAGGATGAGACAGGACTTTCTGGTCTTTCCTCGGTAGATTAAGCGCTAGTTAAACGAGAATATGCTATACCACGTTTTGTTCGCCAACAGACAATGCCATCCAACATCATTTCGGACAGGGCGCCAAATGACACTTCTACCCCACCATTATTACGTTAAGGATTAGCTGAAAAGCCACTCAAAGCCCGACAACTCAACTATTTATCACTCCCACCTTGCTCTTATTTCTTCTCATCATTTCTCATTATTCACTGTTGTCAGACTAGATATTTGACGCTAATTTTGTTTGCTTAGAATTCCGAGAGGCTTTTCTAATCTACCTCTCCAAGCTCAGCTATCATCATGTCCACCAAAATCACGACTGAGTTTGGCCAGGCAGTTCCACCTGCCCCTCGCCATGCTGTTACCGTGCATATGGGGACAGAATGGGAAAATGCCGTGAGATTTGGGGCCGATGCCCCGTCTATGGTTGCCGAGTTCAAGAATACGTATCCTCGCACAAGGCCGCATCGTGATATCGCTCAGGTAAGCCGAACAACGCTGACATCCCAGAGTGACTCGGCTAATGCAGTTTGATTAGCTTTCGGCGGCTGTTCTGGAACACATTGACTCCGTTGGCAAGGCATGCCTCATCTTTCCATCGCTCCAATCTGCCACGCAATGTGTTGAGTACGCCACCTCGAGCAAGCGCGATGATGGTACCGACAAACGGCCGCTTCGAGCTGGAGAGTTAACAATCTCTGCATTCATCGCGAAAGACCCCTTTTGGGCTGTGATCTTCCCGTTGGAAAAGTATCGCGTTGTGGCTGGGTTCTGGAGCACCGTTGGTGTCGGTGTTACCTCTCGGTTTGCCGAAGCCAATTTGACTCATTTAGATCAGCTCCGAGCGATCTCCATAGCGGAAGTTGAAACGTACAGAACACGATTTGACGGTCCGGTGCACGAAACTCTGCGGCAAAAAATACTATCTCTTGTCAAGCGGGCGCCATTACACCCCGATCTACCCCCAGCGCTGACCGCCAACGATATCTATCTATACCAGTCTGGCATGGCCTCTATCTATAAACCGCACTCGTATCTGCTTGCTCGTCACCAAGGTTCATCTGTTCTGTTTGGAATGGCCTTCATGGATACTCTTACAACACTGGAACAGTTCGGCCCCGAAAGCATGTTCTTCGGACTAGGCTCAGATGAGGATATTCTTGCACTGGAGGTCCATCTTCGAGATTGCCAAAGCAAGGACCGGAAGGTACAAGCCATCTGGGTAGAATTCCCCGCCAATCCGTTGCTTGTATGTCCAGACATCGCTCAACTCCGTAGATTAGCGACTGAGTACGACGTCGTTCTCGGCATTGACGATACAATTGGGAGTTGGGCCAACATTGACGTGATAGCGATGGCTGATGTCCTGGTCACGTCTATTACAAAGTCCTTCAATGGGTATGCCGACGCTATTGGAGGGACAGCTATTCTTAACCCTGCCTCTCCCAAATACGATGAGCTCAAGTCCATTTTTGACGAGCATTACGTGCCAGAGTTTTACATTAACGATGCAGAGGCGATTGAACAAAATAGCCGCGATTATCTAACTCGTACAGCAAAGCTAAATAGCAACGCCAGTGCTGTGGTAGAGTATCTCTGTTCTCAAGCCGAAGACCCGGACAGCGTCGTCCGTCAGATTCACTATCCTTCAGTCAATCCTTCCGGAGACACTTACAGACGCTTCATGCGGCCCAAGACGCCGGACTTTACACCTGGATATGGCTGTGTCTTCAGTATCGAGTTGGATGACCTTGACGCGACAAAGATCTTTTATGATAACCTCAACGTGCATAAGAGCGTGCACCTAGGTGCACCCTTCACGTTAGCATTCGCCTATACAATGTGCGCTTATCAAAAGAGACTGGACTGGGCCGCCCAGTTTGGTTTGAAGCCAACGCAAATCAGGATCTCGGTTGGGCTCGAAGATACAAACACGCTGGTTGAAGACTTTCGAATCGCGGTCGAAGCGGCTAATCGGAAGAAAGACACCACTGCAGAATAGACATACTGGCTATCTTTACTTTGCAGCATTCCTCTAAGATGATTAGAAACCATTTTGATAGTGTACATCAAAGCTTTTAGCGTAACGCTTGGTTTTTTTGACCCGCAGACCTAGTCTCTGATCAGACTTATAGTAGCAGTAGGTCAAGAGCTTATATACTAAGCACAGTCGCGGAGTTAGATGATGTACAAGTTCGTTAGGATAACCAAGTTATATTAGGACCTGATAAACAAAGTGGAATGAAAGATGCGAAATAGCCTCGTTGGCCTTGATTTATTTGTTACTCAGATAATACTCTGTTCTGTATCTCAGGCCGTACTCCTTAAAAAATGCAAGGACTTATTTGCTGACTTGCTCACACTGTAATAAGAATGCATCATGACCCTCTGGAATGTTAATCTGTTCTAAGCGCCAATTAAAAATGTGTTGAGAAATTTCCTCCTGCTCAGCCAACGTGATTTATCTGTTACTGTCGATATCCGATTGAGAGCATGGGTATTGTTGTGGATGAGGAAGTGCGCCTCTAAAGGGGCTGAAGGGGGCGGCTGTCTTTCGAATGGCTTGAACTTGAGGGATCGGGAATGTTACGTCTAAATCTTAACTCAAAATGATTGAGACTTCGGTACGTGCGCAGAGTAGGTAAATGGGCTGCGCTTTACCCAGTAAAAGGCAGGTTGCTTAAGGGGTAGTACCCATCATCGTACTTGGGGTCAGTGTAGATATGATGTTGTTGAGCCTTGCCCCAACTGATACCTCAGGCACGATATCTGCCTGGGGTGTCGATAGGGACCATGTATTAGATATAGACCCCGCCAAAATATGCCTATCCAACCAGGAACATGCCTCTAAGACAGCCCCTAAAAAGGACAATGGGTTGCTTAACACCTAGACCGTTAAGATTCGCTTGTATAGGCTGTTAACTATTAGTCCCACCACTTCTTAGCAAATTTCTGCCTTAATATGATCCAAGACTACTTACTACACATTGTCTTGAGTAGTGGTAGGCGGAAATATGAGTCCGTATCGATCCTTGCTTGGGTTGTTGTCCTTAGCTGTTACAGGGTTTGTAGTAATGTACGACTTGCCTAAGCTGTTTATAAAAGATGAAGAATCTCGAGGTGTTAAAAGCTTGACTAGGGCCTCTGAGTGGAGGATCTCACTAATTCCTCACATTGGTGCTTACAGTCAGCGCATAGTTACCATGGCATTGTTGCCTTCTTGATTGAGCTTTCCCTATGTGGTGTAAGCTACTGGGATGTTGCGGAGAACGACTCCAGATTTAAGTTCAAACTCTGGACTAATGGCTATTTGCTTATCAGGAATGAGAGCTGCAAAGGGATTATTCACCGATAGGCGATTAGGCAACATTGACAAGGCGGTAGGGAATTGAATACTCGTTCGCCGGTTAGATAGGTCCTCCCGTCACCTTTGAGTCGGTTCGTTGAGTCTCCAAGCTTTGCCTCAAGCTCTCTCCTTGGCTTCACCCTGCATATCAACAGGAAATCGCCATGGCAAGGCGGACCAGACACTAACCATATCTGTCCCCTTACCATTCTCGTAAGATATTGGCGGTTTGAAATAGTCAAGTCTTCGAAATGGACCCCTGTTGTCGATTTTCTCATCACCTGGCTTATCAATTGTGCCGTTTCCTCCCATTGCCAGTAGATTCCAATAAACACCCTTCAAGCCCCACGGAGGTCCCGGTAGAGTCAAGTCTTTGTACAGAGGAAACTCCAAACAGATCAAGACCCCATCCGGAGCCAAGAGCTCGTGCATACGACGTGCCCATGCTTGTCGCAAGGAGGGATGCAGCGCACACAAGAACTATAACCGAGTTAGTCGAATAGTTACCTTTTACGGCTCCCTGCAAGCCGATATTGCTACGTACTGTATAGTCATAGATAACGTCGAAACCTCGAACCCTGTGAGGCTCCCAGCCCTTCTGAAAGAAGTCGCCTGCAATGATCGTGACGTTTTCGATATCGCTCGATGACCATGCGTTCAAGTCGTGGTAGTTATACTCGGAAGGCTCTGCCAATTCTGACTCTGCGTATTGCCGTGCCGTCGCAGCTCCCTTCTCGGAAATTTCAAGCCCATAGGCGTCGAAGCCATGTAGGGCTAAGGCTACAACGTCGTATCCTTTGCCGCAGCCCTAAGGACACGGGGCTCTATTGTTAGTGCC
Source organism: Xenoacremonium recifei (assembly GCA_012184525.1). Classification (NCBI taxonomy): domain Eukaryota; kingdom Fungi; phylum Ascomycota; class Sordariomycetes; order Hypocreales; family Nectriaceae; genus Xenoacremonium; species Xenoacremonium recifei. The sequence goes on along the minus strand of WOFQ01000169.1, from coordinate 12,488 downwards.
GAGATCTAGTAACAGCCGGGAATGAAACCCCGGTGAGTAGACGTACGGGAACTAAGGCTCTGGGTCGGTATTTGTTGATTATTTTGGACAGAACCTCTGGTTTAGATTCGATTAACTCGACGAGGGCCGGAGAAGGCTTGCCACGGTCCCACAGGTCGGATTGATCTGTCTCCCAAAGTTCCGTCCATCCTGACGATTGTTGCTTGCTGTCTCTGCCAAATTTGTAAGCCTGGAGCCATCCATTGAAGCAGACCTACATTTTCCGAACCTGTTACGAAAATGAGAGATTAGACGCCCTGGCGAGTCTGATTCGGAAGTTGCCATCGCAACTTCTCGGGGTCTGGATATTGTCGACATGGATACCTTCGGCCGTTTAGGCCAGATTTTGTGATGTAATGAAGTTTTTGGTAGTGAGTTCAGCCTTTGCCCCATCTCCCTTCTTCAAGTGTCTGTATGTGAGGACGTGGTATCTTCACACGCCCAGCTCCTACAGCTTTGAAGCCTTGCGTACATGTCACGCAGCGCCCTACAAGTGAGGGGTTCACCAGTAAACTGGAACAGGACCCAGTAAAAAACGACGACCCGAGACTAATAAGTGTTAGAGGTGTCATCCAACGCCCTAATAAAGCCATTCCCTGCTAAAAAGAGCCACATGCGTCATTATCACTACTCCGTACATTGGTGGGACTTGGTTGTTTTTGGGAAACTAACGTGATGCCGAAAGTTTCACTACGGGATCTTCAAGTTGGTAAATCCCTCAATTTTCCTTATACCCTCAAGAATCGATTCGTCTCGTAATGTTCAAATAGCCTGGCGGCCGATTCCGTGTTATCACTCTTACGCTTGCACGGTCTGGGCTTTTTCGGCGTTCGACAGAAATGAATCATGAAATTTCTCAGTTAATCACCGTGTTGAGTCCCTCGGAAGTACTGTACGCGCTTTGCTCTCAACACTGTTCCAGAAGCTTTGCCATTCTTGATACCACGCTTTATGTTTTTCAGTGTTTAACCCCCTTCATGGACCTCCATTCAATACCTAGGGCGCCAAAGATTGTCAAACAAGATAGAGCAACTGGAAGATAGAATGCATTGTCGAGGGCATGGCTGTAAGCTGAGAGCACTACTGTGTGCTCCCAAGGGCTCAACCCGTCAGGAATACTGAGACCGTGATTGCTTAAGTTAGCTATGTCTAGATTCGGAGCAAACTGAGCTAGGTAAGAACGTAATCTGCACGCGAAGATAGTCTGCGCTCCGGCAATAGCTATGGCAGGGCCAATAGCCTGCGCAAGCTGAATGATAGCGATGCCAATCTGCGAGTCAGAGTCGGAGAAAGTTGCCTGAACGGCGACTTGGGGGCCTTGGAACCCGATGCCGGTCCCGAACCCTAGCAAAGTTTGACAGAAGATAAAGGTCCAAATCTTTGATTCAGCGTCCAATGTAGTCAGCAACCCAGTCGCAGGGGGGGTCATGATACTGTTCACAAGCATGAACGGGCTGTAATATCCAATCAAGGTAGTAAGATACCCTGCAAGAGAAACCGAGATCACCAGACCGGCCGCCGTTGGAAGAACCATTACACCCGACATGGACGCAGAGAGTCCTTTGACAATCTGGAAGTAGCTGGGCATCTAGGAACGAGTTAGCTGGATCGAGCGCAATCCCTGCTGGGAGTTCATACATAGTATTCAATGACGCTGAGGGAGCCGTTATTGCAGGAACTAAACAGGAAGCCATAAAGAAATGTTCGTCTTCGCAAGATGCGAAACGGAACAGTCGCTCGTTCGCCAAGACGGCTTTGATGCCAAATGAAGATCGTAAGCAAAGCGGCGAAAGTGGCCAACGGCAGTATGATGCGCCAGTCTGACCAACTGTACTTATTGCCCCCCCATTGTAGGGCTAGCACCAACAATGCCATAGCTGACACGAATGTGGCTGTTCCCAGCACGTCCAGCTTGCGCAAGGCTGACGATAAGTTCTCACCGTTCATCGGCTTTCCAGCGTCCGAGTCGAAAGACTCAAACACAATGCAAAATACTCCGACGATCAGGGGTAGTTGGACAAAAAAACACCATCGCCAGCTCAATCGGTTGGTTAACAGGCCACCAAGAAGAGGAGCCGCGAGAGACGCCACAGCCTCCGTTGCAGCGCCGATTCCAGCGCATGTTGATCGCTTGCGCAGAGGGGAGATATGTATGACCATCCTGATCTCCACATCAGCAAACTTCACCATTGTCAATGCCAGAATAGGGGCACAACACATGCAAATGCCCCCGAGATAACGGCGGCGGTAGCGAAGCCGGTGATGGCTCGGCCAACGATGAATATTGGCGAGCTCGGTGCCAAGGCACACAACATAGTCCCTACAGCAAATATGGCAAGGCTTGTGAGGATCAAGATCTTTGCTGGTGTCGTAGTGTAGAGCTTTCCGAATATGAGTTGAAACGAGCCTGACATGAGCCGACTGTTAATACAAGGTCAGCGACCGCACATCGACTATTTTGGCTCCGAGACTCCTCACTAGATGGAAGTATACCATGCAATGTCATTGACGGTGCCAAAATAACGAGTCATGGCCGGAACGGCTGTTGCTATGATATTACTGTCCTAGATGATTCTCCGTGTCAGGGCGACTCATAAGAGGGGTTCCATCACCCTCAACTCACTAGGCCTACTAGTGTAAATGACAAACAGATAGCGATCATGACGGCTGCAAACTTGATACCGGACGGATAAACCTTTTCCTGGATTTCCCCATCTTCTAGCCTTCGCGCTGTAGAAGTTTCTGATGAATCTGGAGGGTGCGACACCATCTTGTGCCTGGTCAGAAGCCTCGGTCCACTCAAGGTGGCGGTCTCGGCTGACGAGATTGAGTAGTGAAGGATGCGATATAGAATTCGCAAATGCCTGGAACGACAAGCGTAGAGAGTATTCTATATCTAGTATGTTGGTTGAAGTAGAGGTTAGTTGAATATTTAGTTGAATATTTTCTGGTTCGCCACATTCACATCAGCCAACAGCAGGCGAAGTGCTATCCAACGCCCTTTCTAGTTTTTTTCCACATAGGGCGTAAAATGACACCTTGCAAGACCCACAGTCATAAAAACTGGTCGACCAACTACCGGGTTAGGTGGTGCAATGAGATCGTCATTAGGTCTGTATAAATATGCATCTGACACGAGAGAGCTGAAGTCAGAAAGTTCGACTGATGCAACTCGTGGGAACATGCCTGAAACTCAAAGAGAAAAATGGCCGAGTGGGGGAATAGTGTAGTCTGAAGGTGATGCCTTGCAAGAGATGAATAGTTAAAGTGAAGAATAAAGGACGTAAGACAACTCTCGATAAGGAAGGACTTCTGGAGCTGTTCCCACCGATCAACAAAGGCGTAAATGACAAATTGTGAATGGCCCCTGGAGTTTAGAAGACTAAAGTCCGTCTTAATCAGAACCATACCGCACTAAGTTAGCAAGCATGTCTCCAGAGTACGCGGCAGTTCCTGATGCCATTTTTGTATGCCTCTAGCCTCAGAGTATAGCCATATGAAATCGTGTCAATGGACTAAACGGGTTGTAAGTGGCAATAAAGGCCACCCCGTGACCCCCAAGTGTCAGGCTCTCTTCATCGGAGTTCCCCAATAGTAGGGGCCTCAATGTCCAACCGCGGATGGCTGTGCTATTATAGACGCGTGTATTTTTAGTCGGGGCTACTATCAAGTTTTTCGGACTATCGATTTGCTAGTTCTCCATCCATAAGACCGGCAACCTGTTTATCAGCAAAGCGAATGATCAGAAGAGCGCCGAGGCCACAGTAACACCCAAAGAGACCAGCGTAACTCGCGTTGATAAAGAACTGCAACAGCACCGGAAAATGTCCATCCCAAACAAACTCAATTTCCAAGTTTCCAGAAATTCCCAGGATGGACTCATCATTGCGACATGTACAGCTTCAAATGTGATGGATTAGAGCCCCCGGAGTGGATAGTGTGGTGTCCGACGTTGAAATTTGTCATCTTCTCGCGCATTCCAACGTGCTCGGGAAGTATTGGAAGGCTCCCTTTGACAATCAGAGCAATGGACTCGTCAGCATCAAACACCATTCCGGCCGCCCAGAGTCCAATATCCATCTCAACTAGCTGTCCGGGCACCACCTTTTCCTCCCTGTCATGGGGGTGCCAAACGTGACATCTAGATAGGAGTTGGTACTGCTCCTCGGTTAGGCCAGGCTCTCTTCTCACAGCCCGGTGGGATGCTCGAAGCCTCCCATTTGGACCAACGTACTTGAATACGTTGACATCTGGTAAAGTTTTTTCTGTGACCCCCGGTGGCAAGTCCTTCATCGGGATGTTGACGTGCTTCAAGAGGTTTCCGTGTTTGTCCATCTTTCGAAGCACTACATAGACGTCCAAGTCGTCATGATCCTTCGCCTCCATGAACAGTTTCACACGGGACAAGCCGCATATCTCGGTGTATTTGTCAAATTGACATGTAAACATTACACCTGGGTCATCCATGTCTGCAGCATGATAAGTAACCTCGGTCCCGATATGCATGGGGGAAGTTGAGAGACGGTTCCCTGCGCAGTCAATGTAAAGGTCAATGAGTTTGAACTCCGGTGGTGGGTAACTCTGCACTGGCCGATTGACAACGGAAGGTCGATTGTAGCCAGCAAGAGATAGCCGAATTTGCGGCACATTCTCCCATCGATGTTCTATCCCTTTGAGATATCGGTCGAAGAAACGATGGAGATCATCGCTTGTCTCTGGTTGGTAGATATCATACCACTCTTGCGTGACATGGAAGCGTAGCCTTGATTATCAGCTGAGAAACCTCGGCTTCCCCCCCAAAAGGAACAATAGCAGCTTACCATTTTTCTGTCGAACCTGAGAGAAGGAAGCCTCGAAGAGATCCCTCAGTATGCAGGGCTGTTGAATAGCTGATTAATGAGTACATAGGAAGCAAAACCTTCTCAAGTTTGGGCTTTTTGTCTTCCCAATACTCGTTCCAAAGAGGGTACTTTTCAATCATGGCAGTTACATCTTCTCGTCTGCATTTTCCTAGTGAAATCTTCAGGTTAGAAAGTACACAAAATGAACATGGGACTTATACGGTACCTCGAGAGTTTTCAAAAAGCTGGTCCCAAAACGTATGGTCCGGGATTCCCCCGCGGCATATGGACTCCCGATAGAAGTCGCCTAGACCCTCCCAGGGCGCAATTGCCTTCAAAGACGGCGGCTGCAGGGCAGCAATGAACCTAGACTCCATTAGTGCCAGACTACCTCTTGGCTACCACCACCCATATTACCATTGCATCGTTGCAAGCCAGGAGTTACCGGCCATCCCCACGGCCCCGGTGCACCATGACTGTTTGGCAATCCATTCGATGGTGTCATAACCATCCTCGGCTTCCTTGGTTGATACTTAGATACTGCTAGGTATGCGTACTCGCTCTGAACCACCCACCTGCGTCCCATAGACATATCTATCGCCTTCAGAGAGATAAGCACCCCTGGCATCCACATTCACCATAGCATATCCTCGGTAACACCACTCGGCAGGGTCAGGAGCTTCGAACTTCTCCAGCCCACTGGTCATAGACCTTGGCACACCAACGCGGTGTGGGAAGCGGTCCAAGTTTTGCTTCCCTGACCATACCAGTTATTAGGTAACGACTGAATATGTGTGGTCGCGAAGGAACACACCTGTACCTGTCTTGCCGTATGCGCTCCATGGCAGAATAGCGGGAAGAGGATCATGACACGAAGCTGGCAGAAATATGTCGCCGTATAGAACCACGCCGTCTCTCATTGGGATGGGGACATCTTTATGCCACAGCAGAGCAATTGGTAACGGTCGTCTTCCTTCATCTTTTGTCCATCCCTGCTTCAAGACTATGGATTCGGTGCCGAATGGGGCCCAGATGTTGACCAAGTCGGGGTTTGAATCAGTGAATATGATATCAATGTTTCCAATGCGGTTTGTCATTCTGGAGACAGGTGAGCTGATTGATGGAGGTGTGTGATGAGTAATACTATAAAGTTGAACCTTGTCTAACGTATCACGAATGTCACCAATCGTCCTGGAGATGTTACATATTATAAGCTGGGGAAAGCTGGTCAATTTTTTTGCTGGCCCCCCGCTTTGTCGGCCGCGGGGAATTTCGCGACGGAGAACGGGATCCCCGCGGATTCCTCTACCCCGCCACTTCCGCGATAGAGCCCCGTTGCTATTTCAGTACCAGAGTCAGAGCCTTTATTCTCGTTGTTCCTGGCTATGGCATTCGGGAATAAAATTGAGCCAGTAGACGAGAGCTCGGAAGAGGTGCCTTCGGGCTTAGCACTATATGTGAAAAGGAGCGAATATGCGGCACTCTAATAGAGCAGAGAAGGTTCACGCTGATAGCGAATGACTGGCTTAGGAGGCCGTTGATGAAAAGGTATGAGACCAGTGGATAATGGTAAGAGTTGACTTCCTTGCTACATAATTGACTAAGAGCGCGAATGCAAGATGACAAGGCTTAACGATACAACATAGAGCGATACTGCGACACCATCAACCTAGTCTCGAAGCTCTGGAGAATCGTCAATATATGTCTCTTTTGTGAACAGACTCTTGAATCGAAACCACAGGTAGGCCAAGCTCATAACGTAGCCGGCAAGCCTGAAATGAACATGGCCGCGGAACGTCGAGGTATCAACACGCTGGACATGAATTTGGTTAGTATGCCATTTATGGCACCGTTAATGCGAGAACGTACCATGATTGTCTGGCCACCGCTCTTTTCAACCCATTCAAAAGCTCGCGGGATCATCTCTTCTTCGTACCTTTTGAGAGACTCAAGAATCTTTTCTGTGGTCACCACGTTGCCTGCCTTGGACATTTTGTCCATCTCCTTGATCAATGGCAAAACTGTAGCAGTATCCCGTAGAGATTGGTTCCCACCCATACCGCTATAGTTGTTGTGTGAGGTCAGCAAAATGTACAAGTTTTGGGACACGTCCAGAACCTACCGGAGAGGCAGCATAGCATGCATAGCATCTCCAAGAAGCCATACTCTCGGGTGTCCGGCTTCTGGCATACCATCTATCCGAACTTTTTGTCTCCATTCGAGTGACGGGCGAGAGGACGCTCTTCCCCGGTAGACATAGAGTTCTGTTCCTTTTACGAGGTTGATGATCTCTTGGCTTTACTAACGATCAGTTCTGCCATAGTCTTAACCAGAATTCGGGCAATGTGCTCACTATTCAGGGGCCCAGGTGCGAAACTGGCTCGAGACGAAGTTCCACTTAGCATCTTGGTCTAGATCAAGGAGGCCTGGAGGACAGTCTTCAACCGGTATCTGACAGCCAAACATGGAAGAGGAACGAGTCTCATCCACCTCTTTTATACCTTCTCCAGTCGCTTGGTTCAGCTTGTCTGGCAGGTAGGCTGTGGCTCATGTCAGCAGTGATCTCTAATTATCGGAAGCATACGAGTTTGAAGCATACCGCAGAAAAACATGACTTTCTTATCAGCAAAAGTCATGACGGGCTTTCCGCGAACTTTTGGATCCATCTTCATGAACTCGGCGGTAGGGAGTTCGTTCTTGGCAATGAAGCTGATGTGCGTTTTGATCTGACTGATATTGTTCAGCCGAAGCTGTTCGTTCACCTACATTACTCATAATGTGAGAAACAAGGTCACAGTGCATGATAGTTCAGGGAGCTCGTAGTACCTTCGAGTTGCTCCCATCCGCTCCAATCAGCAGATCACCGTCGTCGTGGGAGCCATCCTCAAACCATGCCCGGACTCGCTCGTTGGCCGAGTCCGGATGAAGAATCTCAAATCGCAGAAATTGTTTCTTGTACTGAAGGTTTCCACCAGCGAAGACAGGGTCAGAAAGAGTGTCTCGCAAAATCCCGCGGCTAATTGGGGCTGATTTTTGGTAGACGGGAAATACACTGAGATCAAGGAGGGACTTGAAGTTTTTGTCATAAATGACGGGGGCTCCTGACCTGAGACCGCCAGCACGGCCAAACAAAGATGTGATGTGTTTTATGCTGTCTGGTGTCAGACACGCACGCATTCCTACCAGCGCAGAGTTACCAAGACGGATCTGATAACCCTCTCGCTTTGCATTCCTTTCCAACCGCTCGTATACGGCTACTTCCACGTCATTATTCATCAATCCATTAGCGAGCAAGCTCCCTGCAAGGCCAGAGCCAATGACTATGACCTTGAAAGGTTGACCTGAGGTAGATTCCATGGTGAATTGGATCGATCGTGGGTGAGGGCAAAGCTGTCAAGCTCAAGGGATGAAAAGCCGGACAGTTTTTAGGTGGTATTAAGATGCAACCGGAATTAGGAATCAGCGTTTCATCCTCACGATTGGAGCACTACCGGCACCCATTCGTTTCGTAGTCGATGGGAGTACTCGAGGCTGCCCCAGCTGACTTGTCCTTCGATACTCGGTTCGAGCACGCATTTCCCCACCCCCGCCCGCTCCCCGTCAAACCTTTCGAATTTATTTAATTACAGTGACATGATGTGTAGAACGGAGTAAAGAACCCACCCTGCTCCTGGTTGATTTCCCCGCAAGCTTTTGTGTACGATAATACCCCGCAAATGGTCCCCCAGAGCCATGAGCAAAACTCGCGGAGCTGTGTGGAGAAGTTAACCGGGTGTGTGGTGGTCATACTCGGTGGTGCTAGGACCTGGTTCTGATCCTGATGATAAGGCCCATTTTATTACTACATTAAGCCGTCTGAAGGCTTCTGAAGCTCTTGGGCGTCTGAAGCTTTCTTAGAGCGACACGTATAAAAGTGACAGTAATTTCGTCCATCATGGCGCAATCCGAGAGCATAACTCTGGAGTGGTTCGGTGAGCGCGCAATATGCCACACCCATCCCATCACAGTACTAATCCAACTTCTCCAGGCACCACTACGTATCGGCTGAAGGCAAAGGGCCTCACCATCTTTCTTGATACGTATCTCGAACGCCCCGCCGTTTTACCAAGATTCTTGTCTATCGACGACGTGACTGTCTGTGACTATATATTCATCTCTCACGCTCATTTTGACCAGTGAGTGAGTCCTCCAACATCAGTCGTTGATGAGCACGATCTAACGTCCTCGGCAAGCCTACCCGGAGCTGATAGGCTTGCCTTGCGCACTGGTGCCACTGTGATTGCTAATGGAGAGGCCATCAATTGTCTTCAAAGGGCCGGTGTCCCGCAAGAGCAGCTCTATCCCGTTCAAGGAGGTGAACGTATCCCGCTTTTCACACGAAACATTCTAGAACAGGCGGCAAAAGGAAAAGGACCTCTTGCACCGGGCCCGCCAGGCGCCCCGTCGTTGCCACATCATTCCCTTGCGTCCATGGCCGCACACATATGGCCGGGGCTTCATTGTCTCATGCCTGCAGGGCATGCTGACTTACCGGATATTCTAGACACCGGAACAGTATACACAGGTGAAGCACATCCGTACGTATGCACACTGGAGCAGACACTGGGGATGAAGCATGGGCTGCTGAAATTGGGTTCTCGGGTCCCACGTGAGAAGCAAAGCGAGATGATGAGATCTTTTGTCGACTTCATTGAAGATCGCGAGCGCAATATCTTCTCTCATTTTGATGGTGGCCAGATCATGGTCAACCTTGTTCTTAGCAACGAAAAGTCAATCCTCTGGAGTTCGCATCTGGGTGCCTATGAGGGCGTCATGCGGGCTATAAAGCCGAAGCCGCAAATCGCTATCTTGGGAATTGCAGGCCGCGCAAATCTCAACGGTCGCCCCTTCGAAGGATCTGCGGCGGAGTTTGCACTCAAGCAGGTCCAGTGGCTAGATGAGAAGCCGAAACAGATCATATGGTGCTTGCAGGATGAATGGTAAGAAACTCGAATCTTGTCTCTTGACGCATCTGCTTACCAAGAGCAGCCCGATCAAGCCCTTTAGCGTGAATACAACAGCAGCAACTGACTTCATCGAAACGAATACGAGTTGCCGGGTAATTGAGCTTGAGCATGCCCAGGAGACAACATTGACGCTATAAGGATGTCAGACGTATAACTATCAACTTTGCGCGTCTAATCAAACCCGAGCCAAGCATCTAGGTCAAGAAATATATAAATCTTCGTCTGAAGGATAGTCCATTTGAGTTTTATGTTACAAGTTTATGGCTTAACCTCATTAATTATGACATTCAGGCCTTGAAACCACGGGTCAACCTTACATCTGATGAAAGGAAAGTATAAAGGTTTCGTGATCCAGTTGACGCGTAATCGTGTGTGAGGACTGATAAAAACAAGTTTCAATCATATAAAACACATATTGTCAGCTATGGGATATTTCGGTGTGAATGAATGTTGCCTGTCTTGTCTGACACCTGGGTTGGAGCCGGCCTTCTCCATCCAATATTCTGACTACTATCCTGACCTTACAAAGCCCTCGGCCTGACACGGCAGCGCAATGAATTTGGTTTTACAAACCAACTGTTTGTACATTCCATCTCACCTGCGTCCACAAGTTCAAAGTCGAAGTGCTCCAAGATACGGGGAATACACTTAGATAACTCTAACAAGCTGATATTCTTTCCTATACACGTTCGTGAACCCTGGCCAAACTACATCCAACTTCTGTTAGCTGCTCGGAGTGACACTCGCATAATTGGAGGCAGATCTTACAGTGAAGTAATATGCCTGCATACGACTGCTACTATATCCTTCATCAGTCTTGAGCCACCTTTCAGGGCGAAATATGTCGGCGTCATCTCCAAAGACCGTACGATTGTGGTGCGCTACCCAGGAATTGATACCAACAACCTCCTGAATCTAGTCAGCAATGCTCCGGTTTTATGTGAGAATGCTTGGAGGGTCAAATATGGCAGATCTTACTCCTGCTGGGAAGAAGTGTCCCGCTATGGTACAGCCGCCAGATGGCACGACACGGGGCATGGTGAAGCCAGTTGCCGGATGCATTCTAAGAGATTCTTTGATGACAGCTTGAAGATATGGCAGCGACTGTGCTTGCTGAAATGTGAGCGTACGCGATTCTCTGTCGAGATCGACACATTCCTTTAGTTCGGCACGGAGCTTTTTGGTCACCTCGGGGTATTTGCAAAGGTAGTATAAGGTTGCGCTGAGAGTGATCGCTGTGGTGTCGGAACCAGCAGCGACATTGGCGCCCGCGGTTACCTGTAGAACCTGGTCGCTTATTACGTTCGCCCCCTCATCGGTCTTCCTGTTCAATACCTTGCCGATGAAATCATTCACGCCGCTGCCGTTGGCATTGGGATCGGTATCGCGACGTGACTGGACCTCGGATCGTGCAAAATGCCCAACATAGGCCTGACCAGTAAGTTTCCCATCTTTGGCCTGGGTCAATCGTGTCAAGAGCTTGAAGACAAGTGGAAACCATGAAGGGTAGAGACCAATGTTGCTCCCCAACACTTGGGCCTTGTCTAACGCTGCCATGATGTCCCCGATATCCTCACCACGGTCAAGATTCCCAAAGCGTTTGGAGAAGGTGATGAGCCCAATGACGTCGAAGGCATAACACTGGAACCAATGTCGCATCTCAACAATGGCCCCGGCAGCTGCAAATTCAGAAAGCCGTTCGCAAAGCAGAGAGGTGCATTGGTCCACGTAGGGCTCGTAGGATACGAGGCTGGACATGGCGTAAAGGTTTGAGACTTGCTTGCGCATCGACGCATGCTCAACAGGATTTACTTCATTGAATAGGTTACTCTGTGTAGGATGACCCCAGGGCAAGTACCAGTCGCTCTAGGATAGTAGTTAGTTCCAAATATGGTCAGCGTTGGAAGCATTTAGTTGCTTACGCACCTTGCGGAAGTGGCTGCCATGGCCATAAATGGTCTTGGCAGCTTCAAAGTCATCGATACTATACTGGCCTGGAGCGATTCGTACCACAGCACCTACAGAATGGCAACCATGTTCAGCAGTCATTACCTGAGAATAGTTAGTGTAATGGGGTTCGCACCATATTTTTCATGGAGTCGGATGTTGGTCTTGTGGTAGTCGCCTTTTAGGTATTGCCGAAGCAACCAAAGGCGTGAAAATCGAGCGAGGAACGGCCCCGGGATACGTCTGAGAGGATCTAGAAGCACCGCATTGAGCCAAGCAAGAGAAATTAAAACGGCAGCGGCAACGGCAAGCAGATTGACTGGCCCAATAGCCGACAGTCTATCAACGAGAGCCATCGTAGCGCGAGTTAACAGGCGCGAGTGTATGAGGAGATTTTGCTGGCCAAGAAGCGTGTGACAATAGGGAAGATCAACAGTGATATATTCATCGACCTGAGAAGGGCCGACGGAGTTTCAATATTTCGTTTTCCCAGTCAATGAATCAAATGCCATCGGTCTAGATGAGCTGCGTATGACTGCATCTCACCGGGATATTTCCTGTCATCCCGCCCCCCGCCCCCCGCCCCCTCTTCCCCCACAATGGAGCCGGGGATTCCTGATGCGGATCTTGTTCCCCCGCCGGCCCCGCAAGCATT
>WOFQ01000168.1:0-17708 GCA_012184525.1 Xenoacremonium recifei | reverse complement strand
CTGCGGCCATGACCCACCCCTAGCGTATCGCAGGACCTACCCTGGACCTCAGTGGCGAGGAATTGGGGGGGGAAAACTACAATGTATCTTTAAACTTCCCTCTTCCTCTGCGATAACTACCTTAGACCAGCTGAGCACGTCCTCTTGTCCCTCTAGGGAACAGGCAGGTTCGACTCCTGCAGGATGTTAATTAATAAAACAAAACAAAACAAAACAAAAGTCACGATGGCACCATGGGCCACAAACAACGCTAACGGAAATGGAGTTTCTACCAGCTCCCATACCATTATACCAGCTGACAAGATCGCCACCTCAGAGCAGCTTCTACAGGCGCTTGAAGACACGAAGACGGCCCCTTTATGGGCACAAATGACGCGGCTCAACCCTCCGGCCCCTGCTCCGCTCACAGTGCCTTACCTTTGGGCATACGACAGCATCAGGCCATATCTTCTCCGCGTGGGTGATCTGATAACCGAGAAGCAAGCTGAACGGCGTGTGCTTATGCTTGCTAACCCTGCTCGAGGTACGCTTGCGACTTTGTTTTAACTTCTCATGCACCAGGTTCAAGACAACGAATTGACTTGATGTCGATTAGCTGCACCTTATACCACTGACACGTTGTACGCGGGTCTTCAGCTTGTTCAGCCGCGCGAAACGGCGCCGGCGCATCGTCATACAGCTTTTGCCTGTCGCTTCATCATCGAGGGCGAGGGTGGCTTCACAGCTGTCCACGGAAAGCGTGTGCCCATGCGTCCCCGAGACGTTATCGTCACGCCAACTTGGAACTGGCATGACCATGGAAAGAAAGGTGCCGACGAAGAGGGAGGCGACGATGAACCAGTCATCTGGCTAGATGGCCTTGATCTTCCAAACTTCATCCATTTCCCCATCCATTTTGTGGAACATTTCGAAAAGGCACGATATCCGGCCGAGGATGCTGAAGAGTCACCTATTCTCTTTCCATGGGCCAAAATGGAGGCAAAACTTGAAGCGAGCCGCGCCACTTGGGTTTCCGTGCCATATCTTAAGGAAGATGGTAGAGAAAGTCAGTAAACTTCCCCTCATTATCTATTTAATCACGGCATCCTACTATTAAGCAGAGTCTAACCTGGAACCCGAATTAGTTGGTCGCGTTATTGGGGCATCGGCGGAGAGACTTGACGCCGGCGCTCACTCTCCCGCTATTCGTGAAACAGCATCAGCTGTGTACCATATTATTGAAGGATCAGGTTACTCTAAAATTGGTGAAACAACCCTGACCTGGAGGCAAGGTGATACCTTTTGTGTTCCGGCCTGGTATCGGTACCAGCACTTCGCCGACGAGAGAGCCAAGGTCTATCTTTACCGCTTTGATGATAAACCTATGCTCAATGCTCTTGGCTTCTATCGTGTCGAAGGCGTTGATATTGAGAAATACGTTTCTGATTAACTAACAAACTAGTAAATGACTTCATCGAATGAGGAGAGAAACGACATTACCCTACCAGCTTAGCGTGGATGGTGCTGCATCAGTCAATAGAAATACAAACATTGAGCTGTCTCTGCCATCATGGTGATATATCTGACTTCTTTTTAATTTAATGTTGGCCGTCAAACTTTTGTTTGAAATTCACAGGACATCATATTCCACCTTGTTCTCTACTGCGGCTAACGGACTGCGTGATCCACGCTGATATGTAAAGTCTATTCCTGTTAGACGGTGTTCCATTCTCTATATTAATTCTATAGTTCTTCATTGATCGATTCATTCAAATTCTCTGCAATCTATCCTTGAGTGTGAAGCTTGGCGGCGAGAAGTAAAAGGAAAGCGCCTTAGACAACCGTGAAGCCACACCATCAATTCTCAGTATCATGAGTTTAACAAACAAGCGAGACTACTGGCCCTTTGTATTATATATGATAGTCTAAGCAAAATATAGCTTAATGCAGCATAGGAATAGCTTACGCAAATTTAAGACCGATCCATAGAAACACATGGTGGTGCTTCCTTCTTCGACATTCATCATCTAACCCAACTACGCAACCTCATTCCTCCTTGGGTCTTCTGCCATAAGGACATAATAGTCGATCTAGGAGTTCACACTGACTGAGATTCCTGACCACAGTGTTAAGCTACTTAATTGGAAACAATGGAGTAACCAGACACTCATTGATGCTGTCAGCTAACATTGATTCTTTGACTCTCTTCCTATTTAGTGTGGTCCGGGTAGCGATAGGGCCAACGCGCGATGTCATACAACACCACGGTGTTGAAATGAATCCAAGGGAGGCACATGACCGATGCTATTGATGGTTGCGTTGTTGAATACGGGTTCAAAATGACCGTTTGTGTTTGAACAAACTCCTGCAAGCCCCATTCAGCGCCAAATCTTCCAAACCCGCTCGACTTGTGACCCCCATGTGGGAGGGTTTGCTCATCGTGGACAGTGCATGCATTAACATGAACAGCACCAACTCCAAGTTTCTGGGCCAAACCCAAAGCGTAATGGTGGTCTCGTGTCCAAATAGCGGCTGAAAGCCCGTATTCACTACTATTTGCAATCTCAACGGCCTCGTCTGCTCCGGATACCACGACTATGCCCACCATGGGCCCGAAGGACTCAGTAACAAGAAACTCCATAGGGTGTTGGATGTCCTCAATCAACGAAAAAGGAACGTGCTGGCTGTTCTCAGAGACATCGGAGAACGCTGTAGTCGAAGCTACCGTGGCCCCTTTCGCTGCCGCATCCGTATACAGGTGTTGCAATCGTTGTGAGCTTTTCGAAGAGATGACTTTGTAAGAAGAACCGAGACAATTACTAAAAACACGCCGTAGTTCTTTGTTAAACTCATCTGCAACGTCTCGAGTTACTAGAACAAGATCTGTAGACATACAGATTTGCCCACCCTACTTTGATGTCAGCTTTCTGTGGAGCTGGAGCATTATGGATTACTCCCCAGGGAGAAAAGCATAGAAACTCCCACACTCACATTCAACATAGCTCCTTCAAGAACCGCTTGTGCTGCCTTAGCTATGTCAGCATCTGAAAGGACAATGGCACAATTCTTGCCACCCAATTCTAGGAGCACAGGCTTAAGCTCCCGTCCTGCCACACGAGCCACAATGCGTCCTACAGACGTAGATCCTGTGAAGTTGACCTTTCTGACGGCAGGGTGCTTAATCAACTCCCCAACAACGTCAGCAGCGTCTTGTGGCCGATGTAAGACGAAGTTGACAACTCCAGGTGGGAATCCTGCGTCGATGAACAACTGAGCAATGAAATGATGTGTTCTTGGGCTCAACTCGGAGCCCCGCAAGAACACAAGAACAGTCAGAAGTCAGTGACGGCAAATGGGGAGTGAGAGTAATCTGAAGCGTACTTTGAGAATGGCCGTGTTTCCCACAGCGACTGGTGCTACCACGGCTCGGAAGCCA
Organism: Xenoacremonium recifei; assembly: GCA_012184525.1. NCBI lineage: Eukaryota > Fungi > Ascomycota > Sordariomycetes > Hypocreales > Nectriaceae > Xenoacremonium > Xenoacremonium recifei. The sequence continues at coordinate 14,293 of WOFQ01000168.1, read as the reverse complement.
AGAAGAAGTGGTGCATTCCACGGTGCGATTCCAAGGACTACCCCTAATGGACGATTAAAAACGAATCCATAAGAGCCGTCGTTTGCCGTATGTGGAATTGATCCATTCATATGTCTGGACGTGACCGATGAGGCATTTTCTTCGATGAGGCCGATACTGTCTGAGAGATTGATAGCTGCCCAGGTTTCAGAGCAGTGAATTTCCGCTTGTACCAATTCTTTTGCTTCATCTCCCCGTTCGAATAGCAACTATATGATATGTAAGTGTATCGTACATATGGATGAAAGGAAAACGAACTTGTGCCAATTTCAAGAGTAAATGGCGTCGCCTTAACGGAGACGTTTGCGACCATGCTACAAAGGCTTTGCTACTGCTCTCAACCGCGGCATGGCAATTTGAGACACTGGCACCCTGAAAACAACCAACATTCCCGGTTGCTTGTGTCTTGTTTCCATCCGGATTGAAGATAGGTTTTCCATCAATCAGGATGGGAATTTGGATCGTGGGACTGAATACTCCAGCGGTTTTCTTCGATACGGAAGAAGCCCTTGATGCATGCCGAGCTTCTGAAGTAATCATTTTTGCTCAAGGCTTTGAGGATGGCTCGGAGATTAAAAAAGACAATCAAATAAATTTTGCGTATGAGATCTAAGTTTCCTGTTCTTCAGAGGCATTATGTGTGAGATCAGGGCTGCTATTTGGATATTTGATGCGGACACGATTACGACTCTCGACTATCTCCCGGGGAACCTTCGGGCGAGGAACCGAATCTAGGACCAAGGCGTGAGGAAAGATCCGGGGGAGATGCGGGGAGAGGGGAAAGATAGAGCGTTAGAGCTAACTAAAAGAGAGCGCAGGGAGGAGTAGCTGTCAAACGTTACCTAACCAGCCATTATCCAGGTAATTCCGTGTTCCAGACAGCATTTGAGATATGAATGGACGACAAAGGGCGGGCTGCTCACAGACACATTGGCTGAACCTAGAAGATTGATTTACTCTTCTCAACACATGGACCATCATTATTGCAGGCACTAGACGTAGAAGAAAAAAACATGAAGATGAAAGGAACTTTGGCAAAATTGAGCTGATCGGCTTCTGAAACCATCAGTTGATCATTTTACGGTAATCTAACAACTATTCTTCCAGGTTCTATGGAATTCTTTATAAGTTGGATAGCGGCCTTAAACTCCGATAGAGGAATGATTCTGACCTTGGGTGTTATCTCTCCCTTCCGAGCTAGGCCTAGAAGTTCTCGCATCTCATCCTCCGTTCCAACCGAAGACCCTAGCACTTGTAGGCCCTAGACAACAAGATCCATGGGACCAACTGGGAGACAATTCAGATTTGAGGGGAAGCCAACGCAGACCAGCGTGCCGGATTGCCTCGGCAACTTGAATGCCTGATTATAAACGCCCTCTGACTCGGCACAACAGCCCCTAGCGAGGAAGTCATGTCTATTATCTTCCGTTCCAACTTCTCATCATAAGAGTCGAAAAAGACTCGGGCGCCTGACTGTTCGCAAAACTGTCTTTTGTCCTCGCTTGAGCACAGAAGTTCGTGTCTTTGATCACAGATATGATTATGAGGAGTCGCACCGATCAATTGCAATAACCTGCAGCCCTAACTGAGTAACAATCTGAACCCCTCTAAGTGTTTGTGTCAGCTAATTGGCGTATGCGCTTGCTGTCGCTTGAAACTGACATATGGTCCAAACCGCCACCAGCACCCTGGATCACGACCCAATCACTGTTCTTCGTTTCGATTTGCCAATCTCCGAGCACATGGTCAATCCGTCTACCCTTAGAGTTAGATATTTAGTGAAAGCAGCAGGGGAATCATAGGATCAGAGCATGCTCATGAACTATTTCTCTATTATATGTCGTGCAGAAACTTACCGCATAGAAGTGGTGCTGCCAACTCACTTTTGAGCCCATTCGGTATCAGTGTCGCACATCTGGTTGATGCAAGAACAGGTTGTTACATCGTGCCTGGATGATCTCTTCCCGAGTTGTGTTGGTTTAGACATGATGTTTCGTTACGGATACAGATCTCACACATTCCACATGTCTCATTAATCCATTTGACCCCAACTCGTTGACCCAGCCTAAGCGAAATTGTCTCTTCCGCTTGTTTCCCTAGTTTCACCACAATGACAACGCCCTCATGACCTGGGGTATGGACATTCGTGGGATGGGAGCCCGTCATATTGTAAATGTCAGAATGGCTTCGTGCTTCCGTTAGCTCCTTCCATAACAACTTCTATTCAGGAATTCAGGAGTAACAGACGTATAAAAATACCAGAGACCACTGTACTCAATCTTCACAAGCACTTGGTCATCCCCTAGCGCTGGAATAGGGACGTCATCTTTCAATCTAATTTTAGTATTTTCGACGGGAATTTCCACCCACAGCGAGGTCTGGTATGGAGGAATTGAATCCATGTTAGATTCTAATCCCTAGCCACCCGATGGAATGAGACCAAGGACTTAAAGTGGGTTGTTAGATCCTCCCCATTGTCAAGAATATGACAAACACGAGGTAGTGAAGAGAGAGAGAGAGAGAGAGAGAGATGTATTTAACGCCAAAGGGAGCGCGAGGCGCTCCAGCCTCCCTGGGGGCATGTGGCGTGCAGAAGACTATCTAACAGCTAGGCAGCTACCCCAGCAGCTGGCCATAGCTATGGGATATCCTGCACTTCTGGCCTAATGGCGAGGTAAGTTGCGATCCGCGCCCGTGGGCTCCTCCTTTTGAGCTCGTGTTCGGACTGTAGCTGACTAGATGGTCTTGAAGCCAAGGTCTATTGTCGTTGAGAGAGTCTCTCAAGGGCTGCTAGGAGTGCTAGCAAGGGAATAGGAGGGTCTCCGGCCTAGGTCTTGTTTGGCGGCGGGCAGATTGTCTCGAAGAAACGTGTAGTCTTCAGGAGAGCTGCGTAGTCTGTAGGACTGGCTATTAGGCATAGCCAATAGTCTCTTTGTGTCTTGGGGTTGGACTTGAAGACCGGCCACTGCCGCTGCAGCTGCCGAGTCTTTCGACAGTGGATGAGATGCTCTGGGGTCCGAAGCCCTCCGCACGAGCAGCGCTGGTTGTCTTTATGCTTGAAGCGGCGATGGTACCAGTCGAAGTCCCCATGGCCTGACCTCGCGGCTAGTAGGTTGTGTAGGACTGGGCGAGGGAGGTCCAGTTCCTTTGGGCAGGTTAAGGTGGCTGTGAGGCCAAGGTCTCGATATCCTCTGCAAGTAGGTGCTGTTTTCTCCCACCAGTCGTGAAATTGGGCTCTGGTCTTCGACCTTCGCAGGCTGCTAACTCCGGCCACTGTGGGCTGGGCTTGTATGTCCTCTGGGAGCTCCGTACCTGCTTTGGCTAGCTGGTCTGCCTGCTCGTTACCCTCGATGCCCTGATGCCCCGGGACCCAGTGGATCTGGACTTTGGTTGTGGCTGCTATCTGCTGGAAGTCTAGGAAAGCCTCTTGCGAGCTGGCTGGCGCATCCCCTAGCAACCCCCTGATGACCGATGTGTTGTCGACGCAGGTGTGGATTTGGGTATTCCGGTCGATCTGATATGCCCGTCGGAGCCCGTGTCGAGCTCCTTCTGCCTCTCCGTCGAAGACTTCGGCAAGGCCGAGTCGTCCTCTGCCTTCCGCTATCTTTCTGCCGGCTCGATGGATGACATAGCCCCAGCCAACGGCTCCCGTAGGACCTTTCGATCCGTCGGAGTAGATAATGAGATGGTCCCTTGGGACTGTCTTTAGCCAGCCTTGGAACGTCTTAGCTGTTTCCTCCTTAGTCTTCTTGTCAGTTAGTGTTGCTGGAGGTGGTTGATGTCTCCTGGGCAGGAGCTTTGGTCTAGGGGGTCTAGGTAGTAGTCTTGCTGCCCTCTGTATCCTTGTTCGTGGTGGGTGGAGTCCGCCATAGCCCCTGCCTCGTGGAAAGGGCCGTCTGGCCACCCTGTGCATCAGAGGGTGGTCTTGGTCAACAGTCATGAGGCGTTGGCCAAACTGTAGCTGGATCTTGTCCAGAGCGATCCTAGCAGTCGGGATTCCAGCCTCCTTGTAGAGGGCCAGATTCGGGGTTGTCCGCCAGACCGGGAGGATAGCTCGATTCGTCATATTGATAACGCTTGCAACCTCATCGAGCAGATGTTCCTGCCGGGTTGCAATCTCCTGCTCGAGGCTCCTGCTAGCAGTCCGTCTTATCTTTGAGTTTCCTTCATACCAGACCTCTGCCCCGTATAGCAGGCTTGGCAGCACGCAGGTTAGAGCAGCCTTTCTGAGGGTTCCGGCTGGGGGTCCCCGTTGGGTGTTTGCTAGGCTTCGTAGGTGGCTAGCTATAATCCTAGCCTGCTGTGCCCGTTTCTTAACGTGCTCTGCAAAGCGTAGCTTCTGATCAAACCAAACGCCTAGCCAGCGGACTGGGCCCTTACTAGGTTGGATAGAGAAATTATGTTCCGGTGCCGAGACCTCTGGGGTCTCGTCTGACTTGGCCCTCGTAAAGAAGATTAGCTCGGCCTTGTCTGGGTCAAAGGTGACCTTGTTCTCGGCTCCCCAGTCGAGGATCTGGCTGATATCTCGGCTTAGCAGTTCGGCGTTCCTTTGAGGGGTCTTCTCGGTGTGTATGATGCAGATATCATCTGCATAGCCGAAGCGGTGTATTTGGTCTTCCAGGAAGATGTCTACTATATAGAGCAGGAACAGGATCGGGGACATGGGGGATCCTTGTGGCAGCCCGCAGCGGATCGGACCGGCTTTCGTTGTAGTATCGTCTAGTCGGATGCTAGCTAGCCGGCCTTCCATAAAGGTCCCAACGAGCTGGGTTAGCTGTCGCGGCCAGCCTTGCTGGATCATCCGTAGCATCAGCCTTCTTCGGAGGGTAGCATCAAAGGCGCCTTTGACATCAAGGGTAGCCATTGCAGCCGTCCCCCGATTCTCCAGGGCATGCTCAATCTCGTGTGTTACGCAGGCTAGTAGGTCAATGGTTGACCTGCCCGGCAGGTAGTGAAGAGTGGTCCATGACGAGAGCATCTGACTCCAATATGCCTTGCGGGCCTTTAAGCTCGGTCAAATTGCCGCTAATACCCTGAACATAAAAGTTATGGTATGGAGGCGGAATTTTATTCGACTAAGGTGGGCCTGCTCTTGAACATGGGATAACTCCCGTTCTAGCCCCGAAGCCGAAAACCCCTTCTTCTGGTCCCCGACTTAAGAAAACGCGGGGTGGACCGGGGTTATGTCATGTGCTTAAACTACTACAGGTAGCGAGTAGACTAGGAAACAACTAAATACGAACACAGTTAATCTGACTGACATCTCTTGGGCCAGAGTCCGGACCCTGAATATTAAAACCCCGAAGAGATTGCAGATAACGGAAGGACCCGAACTTACCCCGTTTCCTTGGCTGCAACGCAACGCTAAGTATGTGCAATTTTGAGGCTGTCACGGGCTAACCGTACTGCGGAATCGTGTGGAGAGAATGCTTATCTACTTACCCATCCTGTCCCAACTCAAAAGGCTACCACAGGATTGAGATTATAATTGAACAAACCTGCTGTCCACAAACCACATCGTCGCTCATCTAACAGATCTCTTTCTCAACCCGCAAACCTATCATTTCGTTATCATGGAGCCCGATGAATCTGCATTTGACGAGCTCCGTATCGAGCATATTCCTGGAACGGAGATCATGTGCGATGTGGGAGACATACACTTTGTTCATGGACCCCGGAGCCACGAGGTGTAGGTTGTCCTCCGCACTGTGTCTTGGCTTGTCAGAGGTAGCCTATAGCAGCAGGTGTACATTGTTAACTCGACCGAACCACAGACTCATACCTCATCCGTCTGAAGACCCCCATGATCCCCTCAACTGGATTCTGCTTTGGAAGTGTATGGTCACAACCATGAAATCAGTCACTGCGTGTAAACTTACTCTCTATAGATCTAGCAGTTGCTGTTCAAGCCATCTACTGCTTCGTCGTTGTTGCGTCCGCATTGTCGATGGCTCCTATGTTTCCATTGTTGGGGGCAGAGCTGGGGCTCTCCCAGACACAGCTCAACCTCCTAACGGGTGTGTGCGTACTGGCATTGGGATATGCCAATTTTCTGATAGTCCCTGTATCCAACATCTTCGGTCGTCGCTTCACTAGCATCGTCCTTGGGCTACTCTGCGTCGGAACTTGCATCTGGGAAGCCTTGGCAAAATCTTACAACAGCCTTCTCGCTGCACGGGTTGTAAACGGCATTGCAACCGCTACAAGCGAGAGTCTGATGGTACAAGTGATTGCAGATATCTTCTTTCTTCACGAACGCGGCGTTTGGATGGGAGTATATTTGTGAGCAGCGTCCCACTATTGCAAGCTGCAGATCTTGCAGGTCTAAAGCTAACGAATCGTCAAGCACAATGTACTTCCTTGGCCTCTTTGTAGGGCCAATCATTTCGGGAAATATAGCAGCAGCGTGAGTTCTAGAAGGCTTATGCCAACACCCCTACGAAAATGTCAACTCCGAACGTCTGACTAACCCGGCTTCCTAACAAACTAGTCACGGTTGGCGGAGCTTCTTCTGGCTCTCCCTCGGTCTCACGGCATTCAACGTTATAACCTTGATACTCCTTTTCCCGGAGACAAAGTTCCGTCGGCAATATGTCACTCCACCCTCCCTACCAAACGTTGAGGCCAAGGACGAACGAGCTTCGTCAAAACATAATGAGGTGCCGAATACGGGTCAAGGCGTCTCTGTTCCTATAGGACAGGGGCGTCCATCTACGGATCAATTCAAATTCATATGCCGACCAGACCCAAATTGGAAAAGATTCATCTTTCAGGACGTCATCTCGCCTTTGCGAGTCTTCTGTTTCCCCATTATCCTATGGGCCGGGCTTTGCGTGGCCGGTCCAGCCAATCTCCTCTTACTCTGGAATCTAACAGAGTCATCCATCCTAGGATCCCCGCCCTATAACTTTAATGTTTCTGCAGTGGGATTTGCTAACTTTGCTTTCGTTATTGGTGGGATCCTTGGCCTGGCCACTGCTGGGCCACTTTCAGACTGGGCAGCATACCGTTCGACCGTAAAGAATAATGGAATTCGCGAGGCTGAGATGCGCCTTCCAGTCTTGCTTCCGTATTTTGTGCTGACAGTCGTTGGCATCGTGATCGGGGGGTCGGCTGAAGAGCACTCATGGCCATGGCAGGTCTTACTGGTAGTGGGCTACGGGTTTACGGGAGTTTGCGTCACCAGTGTCCCTACTATTGCGATTGCCTATGCCGTGGACTGCTACAAACCGATAGCTGGCGAGATTATGGTTGTGGCGACCGGCCTCAAGAACACATGCGGCTTCGGCATGAGCTATTGGGTGACGACGCTCACCAATGCTCAGGGCAATTTGACGCCTGTGATGGTACAGTTGGCGCTTACTGCCGGTCCTCTTGTCTTTGCACTGCCATTCTGGATCTGGGGGAAAAGTTTGCGCCGATGTTCACGATCGTCGGTAGTACACAAATTTGAAGTTGAGTATTGATGTAACGCTGATTGAAAGAGGGTATATTCATTAGTATTTTTGGAGACCTACGTTGGAGGGAAGATATGTTGCGGGTTGAGTTCCTAAGGCCATTTTGTCAGTAAACTAGGGTTAGTTCACAGACTTCGCCTAGAAGCAAACTGAATTGCTTTGTATGTTCTTCGTCTTGCCTGCTTGAAAGGCACATGTTGCCGTGTTGGTATAGGCCCATCTAGTCCACAAGATAGAAGTGTAATCTTGGAAAATTAAAAGACTGATTAGGTTGGGCGAGGCACCTGCCTTATTGAACACTCAATCTGGATACAAAGAGAATATATGCCGTAATACCTTATAAACTCATGATAACAGGTGTCACGATATCTTAGCCACCTCTGTATTTCGATAAGTAATTGCGACTTCCTCCATGGTTTCGAATACAATTTCCCCTTCTTGTGCCTCGTATCGACTAAAATGAAGAAGACGGGCCAAGAACCGCTCGATCATCGGCATGATGTGCGCCCTGCCGGATGATTCAGGATGCCAAATCGTCGCAAACCACGACCCAAATGCGTCCTCGGCGTTTATATCACACTCATTCTCCCACAGCCACAGGAACCTATCCCACCACATTTTTTCAACAACATCTGTCGAGATATAGCCTTGTGTGTTGGCTTGGTAAGGATAGTAGGCCAAGGGCGTCATGTCTTCGGTGTAATAAGATACAGGCATCTCAATCAAGGAAGTACTTGGGTCGATAGGGCCAGGCTTGGGCAAAGGGTGCATCCACGAGGAAGCCGGCTTAGAGTAATCAGGTACAACTGGGTCCAGGTTCATTACATCTGGCAGGAAGTAGGGCTTGCTGTCGTGGGCGTTCAATGACGAATCATAGGTAAAGCCATATTCCCTGAGTAGATCAAGGGTGTGCTGCCGAACCGAATACAGTGGAGCTCTATAACCCGAAGGACGCCGCCCAGTGAGCTTCTCGATGATGCGGATACAGTTCTCGAGCACGTCTCGTTCCTGAACAAATGTCATGGACGCACAATCCTCGTGACTGTATCCGTGAAGACCAATCTCCGCTCCTGTCTCAGCGATAAGGGCAGTGAGTTCGGGGTATGTCTGCGCGGAGTGACCGGGAATGAACCAAGAGACCTTGTGAGCGATTTCGAATTTGTCAAAAAGCTTCAGCAATCTTCCCACGCCAACGTTTGCCGAAAATTGTCCCATAGAGAGATCCGCCAGACCGATTTTGGGATCGTGGCCCGTTCCCAAGTATCCTGAGACGGCATCGAAGTCCACTGTTAAAGAAACATGCAGGCGGCGACGACGCCGAATGACTGATTGAGCCCGCAGGCAACCGCACGTCGTCCGTTGGGCATTAGGCCTTGATTCGGCTATGCCATGACAACAAGCATAATGAAGTTGCTCGCTATCCCGCGTAAGCGTCGTATTATACGACTGTCGATGCAGTTGTACCATTGTATGAGTGAGTAAGGCTGGCTGTTTGCGTTGAGAAAACCGTGTTGTGAAAGAGTAAAGTGAGCAAGATTCTGGTTGTGGCCCAATGTAACTTTATGCTGTCAGTATGGGGGGCGACTCCGCTCGCCTCAGCGCAAATAGCTAAAATTGCCGGAACTAACGGGGTGCGATAACGGACTTTGCCAAGCCCATGCTATTATTGATTGGTGTTCTCGCGTGGCTTATCGCGTCAGACCTTGCCTGTATCAGGGTGGGGATCAAACTGAGACCAAGACTTTCCACCTCCATGGCCGCAATTACGCCAAACAGAGCGGCAGAACAATCGCGCGCATTTTCCCGCGTCTCTTTAAGGCTTGATCTTACAAAAACTAATACGGACATATCCTTACAGGCCTCGTGAGGATCTGTCAATCTGGCCCCGCCAATACATATAAAGAACACTTCATTTAAGATACTCACCAACTAAACACAAGTACCACTTAGGGGCTAACTAGAAACCTATGTTTAGACACCAAAAGGGCCTTCAATGAACGACCCGTGAGGTCCAAGGGAATACACCTGGGGCATTTCAGCCCTGGCCACCTCCTCAAATGTCTTGCCGTCCAAAGCGATGAAAATACTATTCGTCCCTTCACGGTTGATGACGATTGTCAATACTATTCCGTCATCCTCCTCCAACGCCCCTGGTCGTTGAATGAACACTGGCTCGCAAGGACAGCTCTCTCCGTTCTCAGGTTGCCATCGCTTAAAGGTCCCTGTCTTCCAATCTGACTTGGCCAAACTACCAAAGAAAGCAGCCTGCACTACTTTTAATCCGTTTCCTAGCCTGCCAATTGGTACTGATGTACCAGGGGATGCACCACCATTCCCTGCAGTGAAATACACATATCGATAGCCTGGCAACATTGAGGCGCCCTTGGAGATGCGCGGAAGCTCAGCTGCCACTCCAGGGATAGCGGCAGCCACGGTATACCGCTCGGAAACAGTAGGATCCGCCCTATCCACACCGGCAAGTTCATATCGTACCAAAGTGCCATCTTGAAAAGGCCCTGCCGGGTCAACTATATTGCTCAAATTATATTCCCGGTAAGGTATGTAAGTGTCGTCGTAGCTGCAGAGATCAACATGAATGTTAACGCCCTGAGTAGACTCATCGACGTAGTCATAGGCGTTCACGGAGTGGAAGAACATGAACGGTTTGCCGGTGTATGTGGCCAAGCTAAGTTATCGTAAGCTGTAATTCGGTATTGCCGGCGTTTACAAGGAAAGGAGCATGGGCGGTGGAAGGAACTGAACATACTGCTTTCCAGTGAACTTATCGAGTACAAAGAATTGAGTGGGTGACTTCGGTTCGAATTCCAGCATCTCCATTACTTGCTTCGTGGTATCACTAACATCCATGTGCAAAGGCTACCAAGAGATTCATAATTAGACGACCTCTTCTTATTATTGTACCTGCACCTTGACATGTCAAATGATAGACTCACATTTCGAATAAAGATGACAAACTTGTCAGTCATTGCCAAGGAGTGAACGTAGCACGGCTCGCAGGGGATCCTTGTCTTCCACAAGAGCGACGCGGGTTTGGACTGAATGTCTAAAGCAAAGACAGACAAGGCACCATCTTCTGGATTGATAAGATAATTGAAGGTCCAGCCTCGTGCTCGATCCTTAGGCGGATGCGCACAAATCCCGAAGCCGGCTAGCTCAGGACTGATTTGTGCGTAGGTGAGCATGCGCTTTGGTTCCAGAGTTTTGGCGTCACAGACTTGAAGCAGATTAAAGTCGGTGTGGACTAGTACCTATGCATATGTGCTTAGACTTCAAGCGGTTATCTCTAGAAACATAGAGCCCTTACCTCTTCCGTTTTGGGATCTTCTGCCGCGATACCCTTGGAATAAGGATTTTGGTCAGGCGGTAGACGTATTCCTCTTCGAGGGACAACGCTCATGTTGAATTCATCTGGACCGATGGACTCGGTGGGAAGGAAAAGTGATTGCTTCATAGCATTATTAGAATAGTCCAATATATGAAAGTGTTTCTCATTCTTCAATGGAGCAAACATTCGCACATGTTCGACTTACCTGAGCGCCCAAGAGCGCAGAACACGGATCCTGTGCGTCCTTCAACGGCGTATTGGCATTTAATCCAAACATAAGAGTTGTTACATAACCATCCCTCTTGGCCTTCTTGAGTATACCGTCAGAGGTATGACGGCTTCTATAGAACACTTCACCGTTGGCCATGCGAAAGCGATGCAGCATGCCCAAGCCATCGAAGAAATGCTGAAGTACAGCTTTTGGCTTTGAGCCATCTTCAGAAAGTGGAATTGTGAAGCGACCCATACCAACTCTAGAGGTACGGAAATCAGCATTGCGAACCACATTAGACCATAATGGGGGGTTCCCAACAAAGGTACCTACCTAACAAGAGTGCCTTCGAGCCAAGTCGGCCAAGAACCCGTTGTTGAGCATTTCACCTCTTGTGTCGTTTCTGGGACATCTCGCAGGTAAGGTGGAACATACTTCAGGTCCTCCTCCTTCACGAAGTAGTTGTTATATCGTCTCTCTGTGTTCATGATAGTGGTCATTTCGGCTGAAGCTTGTTCAAAGATGCTTTAGTGATGAGTCAGTGGTTGTTGTTACGGGTGATAGACGAGTTTTGATCTTGAAGTACGAGCTTTCCGCAACCGTTTTAACAGAAGCTTATAAGCCGTCTCGACATCGGGTCTGCCGATACCATCGGCAATTCCGTGTAGCATTTCCGTGATTGTGAACAGCCGGGCCCCTGACCATCGAGGACAGATATTTCAAGGTCTTCACTAGCCGGTTTATCCGTGGGGGGGAATTTCGGGTCGTTCCCCGCGGGGATGGTGTCTAACTACCCCGCATCCCCAATGGATGGCTTCATCAAATTCTTCTCCCGAGACCATTAGTAAACCAATTATCTGACTGGCTACCACTCGGGGTAAGTTCGGATCATCCCGCCTCAAGACAATTATCAGTTTACGTATATGCCAAGTCGGAATCGCGAAGTTGCAAGCCAGAATACTCAACCCAAATACATCAACTGATACTTGCACCTTCCTAGCCAAAAATGTCTCCATGGGTATGTGACTGCCGGCAAACCCCTAACTCTCAAAGGTACGGGGTGGCATTCTGCTAACATAGTCTTTTTCTTTCATAGAACTGGCCACTCTGGTGGCGGATCATCATCCTCCTGAATATCAGCTTCTATAATCTGTTAGGAAACGTCTTCGCAGCCGGAGTACCGCCTCTCTTTGAGCTAATTATCAAAGACTTTCACTGCACGCAGTGGGAAGCCTCTCAGCTTTCCACTTACACCTTACTGACTCTTGGTCTTTCGGTATGACAAACACCAAACATTCCGCATCTTCACGAAATTCTAACCATGCTTCTCAGAATGTACTTGCCCTGCCAGCGGCCTCTTTGATTGGCAAACGATACACTATCCTCTTATCGCTCGTCGTATTTCTTGCAGCGAATATATGGTCATCCGAGGCCCCTTCCTACTCCTCTCTACGGAATTCTCGCCTAGTGGGAGGACTGGGTGGAGGACTAGTTGAAGCTCTGGGCCCAACCTTTGTCGCGGAAACCTTCCCTGAGCATCAACTCGCAAGGGCAATGGTTGTATATGTTGGCTTCCTCGCGGCCGGTTCTGCTATTGGCCCCGTTGTAGCTGGAGCTGTGGCAGAAAATCTGGGAAACTGGAGGTGGTTCCCAAGAATTACAGCTATTGCTGTTTTCGTCAACTTGATCGGTTCTGTTTTCATGCTCCCAGAAACCACACATGAAGCTATGGGACTTACTGGACCAGATGTCTTGGTGGAAGATGATTCCGTCTTAAAGGCTGAGGAAGCCACTGTGGAGTATGCTCAATCTACTGCTCAAATCACCGTTCAAGTCTCACAATCCACGAGCCAAGATCTAAGACCAGAGTGGCTGGCAAGGTCTTTCTCGAGGTACTATGTCGAACTGGATTGGCGGAATGCTCTTTTCTACACCATCCAACCCATTAAGCTTATTCTTGCTCCTCAAGTCCTCGTCACGGTACTCGTGTTCGGTCTGACGATTGGTTGGACTGTCATCACATCGATCCTTGTGGCCAATATATACGCCCAACCTCCGCTACTATGGGACTCTCTTCATGTTGGACTTCTCAGTTTCGCACCTTTGATAGGGCTGCTCATCGGCCTTCCAGTCGGGGGTGCTTTTGCTGACTTCCTTTCGAATCGCGCACAAAAATCATCCGGAGGCCATGACCCCGTAGTCAGACTCCCTGCAGTCCTTCTTGGTGCCTTGGTCAGCCCCTCTGGATGCCTGGTCCTTGGCTACGGCCTTCGAACCCCAACACATTGGATCACGGTATGTGTTGGTTGGGCCATGCTGTCCATGGGGTTGACAGGTTCTGCGAATGTACTTCTCACTTACGCTGTGGATTGCCTTGCTTCCCAAGCAGGGTATATTGGCGCGTTGGTCAATCTCACTAAGAATTCCTTGGCTTTTGGTGTTTCTTACTCCTCGGTTACGTGGATGCAGGATATGGGGCCCGTCAATCAGTTCGCAATCATGGCCGGCCTACTATGGTTCAGTTATCTGCTTGTCATCCCGCTCTGGCTCCTGCGCGATAAAGTAACCCGGATCACGGCCTGGCTGATTCGGTAAAACCACAAAGATACTACAACATTTCGACGTTTGGACATGTGGGCTTGGAAATATTGAAGAAAGAGACCAATGAGGGATAGTGGTGGGGATAATACTTGCATATATCGCCTTGATATTTCTTGGGAAAACGCGCAACTGAATCATCGGCTTTTTAGTTCTTGATGTCCTCGCTGTACAACCTAGGTGATATTTTGGAAGAGTCTACGTACTTGAACAAGGGTTCGCAAGCTGCGTCGTGACCACAACCATTAAGTACTTCTCCACGCTCCCACAAATTTAGTTTGGCGCTGCTTGTCTCCGTTCCTAGTTCCTTCGCTTGGTTTTCTCTTCCTCCAGCCAAATAGTAAGCATTCGATTATTAACGCTGCTCTTTGATCTTTCTTGGTTTCCCAGTTCCTCTCCACTTTTCTATCCTTCTACTTTGACAGCTAGCCAATCATGATCTTGTTTTGTTTTGTTTTGTTTTATTATTTAACGTCCTGCAGGAGTCGAACCTGCCTGTTCCCTAGAGGGACAAGAGGACGTGCTCAGCTGGACTAAGGTAGTTATCGCAGAGGAAGAGGGTAGTCTAAAAATACATTGTAGTTTTTCCGCCCGCATTTCTCGCAACTGAGGTCCAGGGTAGGTCCCGCGATACGCTAGGGG
>WOFQ01000167.1:0-18214 GCA_012184525.1 Xenoacremonium recifei | reverse complement strand
GTCTCAACAAGCTGAAGATGTTTTGTTCAACCATAGACAAGAAGCCTTGGCCGACGAGTCATTAGAGCCTCCGAGCGGCCAAACCAGCGAGATTTTGGTCAGTCAGACTCAAGATACTATAGTAGTGCAAAGTCTTCCGGAGTCCCCTACCCTATCACCAGAACCACCAGTACAAGACTTTCCCTACTATGCCCCTGAGTCAATATATCAACGATATATCGTTGCAAGGAATGCTTGGTATGAAAAGCAGCCCATCGGAAGTGTCAAGACAAACCAGCTATATCGAAAGGCGGTCGGGCTACCACAACGATATGATAGAGAGCTGTATACTTGGTGCCTAGACTACAAGCAGATAGGCCCACGCTGTCGGTCGTGCACTCCAGTTAGAGACTGGACGAAGGAAGAGATAACGGCATATATTGATTGGGACTTTGCAGAGACCAAACGCGTTAACGCTCAGGTGGAAAGTCAGATAGAGAACGATCCTAAGGAAGCCACCAGGCGTGGTATGATGAGGATCTGGGACCAAACTGAAGAAGACACACAAACTCAGGCGAGGAAATATATGCGATAGTCTTTCTGACTTTAATGCTTTACTTAATATTATGACTTTGGCTCAATCCTGATGTTAGGCACGTTGACAGGTCTGGCTAATGAATGATGTGTTGACCCATAAAAACGCTACTGCAGCGCCCGGGCGCCGATTCTATTGCGGCGCCTGGGCGCCGTTCCAGTGGGAGCCACTAAGAGGCCAATGCTGACTAAAAGGCGAGTGTTGCACGTGAGCCCGCGAGAACACGTGAGTACGTGACACTTAGTCAGCTTGTATGAGCAAGGAAGTTTCGGAAAACCGAGCAATCCTCGTATTCCGCGCAGCCCCGAACCAGCCAGGCTCCGAAATGGTTGAAATATACGGGTCAAAGCGTGTACGGATCGGATCGACTTGCCACTATTGACTGTGCTATCTGACGGGACAGGAAAATCAGAATGCCTATTAGGTTATTTATTTGTGATTTTGTGTATCCTTTTTTTTTTAAACCTGCATCGTCTTCCAACTGACAATCGGCAAGACTTTCTACTTGCCCGAAACTTCTCCTTAGCTAGGGCCTCTATCATAAAACTCATGATTGGCTAGAAATCCTCATACCTTAATAGTTCTCGTCACTAGAAACGACTAGTGGCCCGAAACATGAACACCAAGAGCAAGCTCGCATTAAACAGACTCTTCAGTAGACCTAACCTGCTAGTATCATTTGGACCGTTTGAGAGTGAAAAAGAAAAGGGCCTGACATTGGTCATCCAAACGTCCAGAGTCGCCCAGTGAAAGGGTATTGAATAAACAAACCGTCACCCGTAACTTCATCCGAGACATCCTCCACATAGATAATTTCGCTAGAGTGACGAACATCAACTAAAAGGGTGAGTGACATTCCTCTTCGTCTCCGCCTCTTTCTTGATACTTAAGGACTGGCTAAACTACTTGTCTGTCTAGGTTTTAAATGCAGATGAGACAAGTGAAATGCAGTCAATCCGCGGCGCCTCCCGCAAGACACCCTAAGCCTCCTCTCATCTTGTGCCTGACTTACTATACAGCTACAACAAAATAGAGGCCTTCAACAGCGCATGGCGAGTTCTTCTGGGTGGCTTGTATTTGCAGTTGTAGCTTGTGCGCGCAGCAGCGCTCAGTCACGACGGTAGCATTCAAGCGTGCACGTTGGAAAGCAGACGGTGTTGACGCGATTTCAGGGACTAAGGCGATTCATACGGTTCAAATACCACTGCATAGTCTATACATAGACGATCAAGTGTCTGTTAAATGGTGCGTCGTGAACGATTCTAATGATGAATTATATGACGACTAGGACTTGTCTGCCGGTGCAAGGCTCGCGACGATTTCATAACGAGGAACGTAACCAAAGAAAAAAGCTGTAGGCGGAGACTGGTATGACAGACGAGGCTATTGAGTGATGGGCTGTGATATTTCTTTTCATACACCTCGATGACAGCGCTTTGCTGACTGTTGTAATATTTGTACAACTAAGACATGTTCACCCTGGAAGAGCTCGAGGAGAATCCTGTGATGAGGACATCCCCGGCGAGTGTGCCCAAGTCAGACAGTGTCTCCGTATGTCAGCTGTCGGTGTGCCTGAGGGACACTTCGAAGAACCTGAAACAGGAAACTTTATATCTGGCTCGCTAGAAATGCTGGCCTCCTGCGGCGCATCCACCGCCTTCTACTTGCATTTCTTCTTACTATCGCCGACTGGCGTGATGATTACCAAGCTGTTCTTGCTCTCGATGGTCTGGCCGGGAATGTCCGAGGGGTACCAAGTTTGAGAAGAGTAATCACACTGGCAAAAGTTGCGAAATAGTTTATGGCGATCGGTATGCTCAGTTGTGGGATTCGTCATCAGTCTTTTTGGTATGCTTCCAATCCATGCCTTCGAATGGCTCCAGAGATTATAGTTGGCGCACGTATCTTATTGCGGCATACTATTGCCGAGGTGAACTGTGGGGACCTGGGAAGCGTTAGGGCTGCAGAAAGGAATGGAACAGGCTGGTCAATTACTTCCATGCTCCGATGGAATCGGCAAGAAGAATTCAATCGACGACTCCAAGCACTCAATATAATTACATAAAATGTCTCTTAAAGGAAGATTAGGAACACTCCGGGTGCCGTGCTGCATTCTTAAAGCATCACCTTGTGAGTGAGGCGGCTCCGATTACTGAAACCACTGCTTGAGCTTGCTCCTCGCAGTTATACATGCAATGAGGGAAGCAACGCGTGAGCGAGGTTGTTGTGATATGGCTCTATTCAATCATATCGAACATCCTGGCGACAGATGTCCTTGGGAGGATCGCGAACTGTCACCGATGCGCCTGGGCGCAGGAGAGGCTCAAAGACGCGTATCATGCTGCGTCTTTACTGGGTATGATAGCGAAGCAGACGATAGTTTGAGTATCTTTGAGCGTTGGGCAGCTACTTTAGCTAGCTAAATCATTTCTTTTGGATCTTTATGGAGTTGGATAAAATCTAGTTGACCAAAAGGCTCCCTAGCAGCTTGGGCAAGAAGGAGGAGGGAAGCGGAACAGAAGCAGAGCACACCTAAGAGCCCGCGGTCGATTATCTCAACTAGGCCACTCAATCCAGTTGCAAGAACGATCCTTGTTCCCCGCGCTCCCTTGTCGTAACTGTCTGAGGCTCTAAGAGAAAAAAGGCCCCAGATGGGTACGAGTAGAGCATGTTTTCGAAATGACGGAATAGGGCCCTCTGGGCTGCACACAATCACCAATCTAACCCTCGGAACACAGCTTTGACAATAGCGTGAGATACATGCTCGAAAGGGCACCTAAAATCTGGAGTCCTTCTTGTACTCTGCCTGGACTGGCACGGTAGAACCGGGTAAGCAATGATAGAGTATCGGGAGATGAATCAACCATCATCCCTTATGTCCAGGCAAAATCTATGAAATGAAAAAAGTCTGGATTTGCCCGAGATCAACATACAAGTCCTCGAGGAGTGACGCATTTGTTCGTATCCAAGTTTGGTATAGCGAGTGGTAAAATGAGGTTCCTCTTCGCCCTGTCGGCGAACAGCCAGTGTCTACGGGATGAAAAGTGCTCAACTTGAAGATTAGCAACTCCATCTAGTCAATGTGAGAGGCTCTAACTTATAAGTTCCATTCCAATATTTGTTATCGTTGCTGTGAAACTTAGTCCTCAGATTGTAAGATGTGAGAGAGTTGATCTTTGGGACCCCCTCGACAGTGTCGGGCACATCAGCTGGATGACGGGGACTGGGAGGGGTGGCGTGCCTTCCGGATATGTCGTCTGACGGCTGGTTACCTGGTAAGCTTGGGTCCATTGTATGATAGAAACAAATATACCACTTCGTCGGTAATGCTTCGCATGACGTGGGTCTCCCTAGAGATAACAAATGTCTTTCGAATGTTTTGAATAACTGCTTCGACTTGACGTGATAGACAGAATCCATGTTATTAAGTAGAAATATCTCTACAGAAACTATCTTCCAGGAGACGACGTTGTTGTGCTTGTTTCTATTGCTGAGGACACTTCTGGGCGATTTTACCGAGTAGCACCGTTTGTAGGTTCGTCCATGAGCTCCTCGGTAGAGAGGAAACCCGATGAACGACTTTTCCAGTGCCTTCTTTTGCTGCTGTGGGACTATATGCTTTCATCATCAAACTCAACCACTCGATCACTAATGCCATGCCGCAAGATGTCCGACCATAACCTCTGATGCCTCGAACTCGTCGATACACTGCAATAGAGAATCTGGAGTCAGGTGTATCTTGAACCGGAAATTGACGCAGCACTCACTGTGGCCGAGGTTTTGTAGCTTTGGTGAAGATCTTGGCTAGACTTGTGGCAGTTGGCTTGATTTGCGGCGTATTGTCCAGAGCGAGGGCCTGTCTGCAGCAAATCGAGGGCATTCAAAAGCATAAAGATAGGGGCTGAGATGCTTTACATGATCAAGTCTGCGCCACCGAGGTTGATAAGGTCCATTTGTACATCGTAGCTAATGAAGTTGAAGGTCACAGTGCTGCTGCTGGTGGCACTGAAACGGTTTGGAAGCAGGCTACTGGTTAAACTCAGCTCGCGTGAAACGCCTCAAGTCGCTGGCCGAGGTGATGTGCGGCGCGCTTGGGAATAGTCCTGAACACCCCTGGAAATATAATCAAAGGCCTTTGTGCTGCGGGGCAAACGGAAGACGCAAAGTTCCATGCTTTCTTTTCAATTCACTTTCTTAAATACAGAAGGATTGGCTGAGAATACGAGAAAGACCGAAAGGAATCTAGCCTGGAGCAACATCGCTATGAAACGGGAGGAGTAGTTAGCTTGAGTTCGATATGAGCGAGCCAACCAGAACCAGACCATCTTCGTTTTCTTCCTCGCAGAAGCGCATCTGTTGATCCGCACAGACGCCACTCTCTCCCTGAAGTCAAGGCACGGCTTGTACAGGATTCCCTCCTGGTGATCAAGGTGGTTCTGGCTTCGGTAATAAGGCATTCCGCGGATTCCTTGACCTCATTAAAAAAAAAAAAGAGCTCAAGCGAGGGACTGAACAAGACGAGCTGGGTAAGCAGTACTAAAGTGTCTCTTCCTATGCCACTCTCAGTTTCCTCGGTCGCCATCGTCTATAGTCTTTCTACTTAGTAGAGATCATTATAAGAAAAATGCTGCATCCATTCGACATTAACGTCTCCTCGGAATTATACTGAGGTAAACTTTTATTTATAGACTTCTCATTTTGAGCTGCAGTCGAGAACCCGATGCTAACTAAGGACGTATACCACATTGTATCGGCTCTCTGTGAGAGTCCCTGTCAAAGACTGGATTAGCCTGTACGGAAAGATGGAAATGTGAACGGATTCCAGGTTTGGTCGACCTCTCAGCCAATTCTCCAAATGGGTATTTGGCTTACCGGTGAACCTTGATCTCAGTATAGAAGCGCAATGAGATCTTATACAGTTGGCCTAGAGTCAGTTGGGTTGTGTATGGAAGGGAATAGTGGATGACAACTGTGGAAATAAGCCGCATTTGAGTCGTCACTCGTAGAGATTGTTGGTCTGCCTTTGTCTAAATTAGCATATCATCAAAACCAGTAATCCACTTGCTGCAACTAACCGTCTATTGAAGTCGAAGGATGGAGGGTCTTGTGCAAGACACACCAATTATGTAAAACCGCCGTTTGACGCTGATCAAGACCTCGGAGTAACTGCCATATATTCTCTTGATGTATTATGCCGTCGCAGCCCCACCCTGGTCTTAGACTCCCATCCACGCCAGTATTATTCACACTATAGTACAGATTATGAAAGCCTTGAGATGGGTAGAGTATATTGGCGTTGGCGCGGCCGGCTCTCAATAACACGAAACTCAATACGTAAGTCACTTCTTTCTGTCAGTTTGATGTTCAAACCCTCGAGGAGGAGTTCTAGGGACTGGCGACCCTGCCCTGAGTGACTCCGTGCTTTCTTGGCAAGGTAAGCACTTCTGCCCCTCCCCGGGCCACCACCGGCTTTGAAAGCCTTGATTATCCTAAGTGTTCTTGTTGGTGTATTTAGCTAGATCCGAGATGGTGTCACTGTCTATGATGTAATACTAAACGAAATTCCACGGATAGCAAGAGAGAGTAGGTTTCAGCATCGAAACAGGAAACTTTCGAGGCGCTGCTTGCTGAACAAGATTGCTGCGGAGGATACTGAAGATTTGCATCTGAAGAGTAGTTAGCGGGGTATGGTTCTGTGTGGCCTCTCCTGCTATTTGCACTGGTGGCCTTACACGGATGCAGAATCTGAAGAAGGGCAGAAGGGACACCTCTACGGTGGAAGACGGATGATGCCGGTGCTCAGGCTGCGGTGGACTGAGTCTGGTGATGCGGAACGAGGAACGGCTGAAGAAGAAACGTCATGGCATGTGCCAGCTCGTGTTGGATGCCCATGTTCAGGATGGCTTTACCGGACGGGAGGACGACACATCGGTCCCGCCGACGCGTGACTGTGGTAACGCCAATTCGGATACAGAAATCTCCGAACCCCTGCTGTTAACCTCGATGACTTGGTCTGTGAAGACTGCCGATTCTTAACTCGTTGCTGCCCCGCGCGTTGAAGATAAACTTGCTTGCTTTTGCTGTTTGATATTATTTTTTTTTTCTTCCCGCGAGACAGGAGGTGTTTGAAGGCTTCCTCTAGTTGAAGATCAGCTTCTCTACAAGCGGAAGAGCGGCACCTGTGTCCTGGTAACCATCTGAAGATGATCCGTCCAAATATTGGATTGTGGCTGGTGGGCAGAATACTCCAAATACATCGAAGTCGGCATCTACCTTGCAGCTTCTGAGAGCACGGGAAGTTAAAAAGAAGTATGGCTTATGCGCTGAGACCGTCTTAATTTTAACTAGACTGGAGATTCACGCCCACGTATCCTATACAGAGTAACTACGAGCTGTCCACTGCTGCCTCCGCTTCATGGCTGAGTTCTTAAGAGTACCGCTCTGCGTCCCGGCAAATATTCCGCTGAAATGCTTTCACAACTCTCAATCGCTGCTCGAAGTAAATTTGGTATCAATTCCTATCGCGACTGAAGGGCCATGTATTATGGAGCTTGGAGGCACGAAAAGATGTCAGCAGAGACTCGCAACGCAACAGCAGACATCTCGAGACGCAGCTCTGACGTGCTTGCAAACCAAGTTCAGACTCTGATTAACCAGTTTCTGGACAGCCTACATCTCACAACTCTGCAGGTCCTCTGCTACAACCAAAAAGCCTCACGTCCTTCCCGTCCCCTGGCCTTTCATGGTTCATCAATCCCCTCAGACTTTTCCAGGCCTAATACACCTTGAGTCTTCTGTAACCGGCGTCTACTAATTCTTGAATTAGTGCCACTGAGCTCCAGGGAGCTAAAGCTGACCCCCCTCTCGTGGCCTGAACAACCTTGTATTGCTCATGAGGGCTCGTCCTCCCGTCACCGTCATTCCATTGCCCTAGTACTGCTGCTTGGCCGCTATTTGCTTCTCCTAGTGCCCTTGAGCTTGCATCTGAGCAGGGTTGACAACACTGCAGGCCGATCTTCAGCAAATTCCTCCACCACTTGATGAAGCAGGTTTTCCAGCTTTATAGAAAAGTCCGCATCATGAAGAAGGCAGCGGCTTTCGACTTAATGGGCGAGGATACCAGAGTTTAGATACCGCCTCTGGATCAGGATGCCGGACTTTTCGTTTCATTAGCGTGGATCAATTTTGCTAATAGCCAGGTTATAGAGCCCAGTGTCATCCAGAGTTAGGCGAGGGATCCGAGATGAACCCGCTGGGTGTACACATACTTCTACCACTTACTTCTATTAGGCGTGGGTTTTGGAACCGATTTGGACTTTGGCAAGGCAACGCCCTCAACCTCCCCTGTACAACTCATGATTTTCACCACAATTTCAAGCTTACGGATCTGCGTTATAAGTACCTTTTTAAGACTATCGGATGTCCTTTAGGCATGAAAGCGAACCAGCAGACTTACAACAGCCCTAGACGAAAGTGGTCAAAGGCTAACCCAACCTCGGTCAAATATTGGAAAATCTTCAGAAGTGCTTGTATTAGTCTTCGGAACCCCTCAGCAAATTGAGGGCCCGTGTAGCCCCGCAGCTGGATGTCCAAGTCTAGTCTCAAGATGCGCGTAGGAGAATGTGTACAAGGTTGATAAGTTTGATGCTTGATTGCCTGGATTGTCTGCTGAGCCAGTTAAGCCTTCCCGTTTTGTTTTTGTTTTTAGTGAAAAAGACTACTTTGTTTTATTTATTCCTTATTTCCCAGTTTCAAAGCGAATACTGAAAGTTGAGCTTCTCTGCAGTAGTTCTGAAAAGTTAAACTAGACGAATTTTCCAAGATGGGTTAGGCAACAACTTACTCCCGGCTTGCTACTGATACTATATTCCCATGGGTGAGGGTGGCTTCGAGATGTAAGACGTCGACATTGAAGCTGCAGTCGGAAGGAAACACTAAGATGATGTTTAAACAGCCTGAGGCTATTAAGCTGTGGCACGGATGCCGTGATTGTGCGGATTGTCAAGCTAGCTGAGTGATTCAAGGCCTCATGAGAGGGGCGTCGAGATATAGCAGTTCATGAAGTTGAGAGATGTTTCCTGAAACGAAGCGAAGGGATACTAGATTAAGTTATCAAGTGTCCAGGCCAGGGGTGGTTTATAGTCAGGATCCCCCTGTGTCCGAGGAACTCGAGGGGTTAGAAGAGTTCGACGTCTCTGCTGGAGGCTTGGCCGAGGAGTCGGAAGCTGCAGAGGTTTGGGTTTTATTCAAGCTTTTATTACTGCATTATCTTGGTTCAAAACCTCTGTAACATCACCTACACTGCTGCGGCGGGTTTGTACCGCGCGGGAATGCGTGGCCTTAGGGGAGTCGGCACAAAATGAGGGGACAAAAGTTGCGGTATTGGGACTGTTCGAAGAGCCTAGACCGGAATAATCTGGTTTGTCCCTTCGCTGATGTTATAGGAACATGCAATAGCTAGTTGCACTATGAGAGACATGGCGCGACGGATCATCCATCCAGTTCTTTCTTTTCTCTTCATATCATAAACCACTGAGTTGCTCCAGAAACATCGGTCTCTCGGACCTAGGCTATGCCACTCAAAGCACCCCGGCTAGGTTATGGACTAGGTGCCGTAAGCCCTGTCGCTTTATATCCCTTTAGAGTACTTAACCATGATACGAGGGCCCACCAAAAGATCTATCAAAATAGAGATAGAGCCCTAATATAAGTCAATGAACTATAAGATGACCCGGAAATAGGACAAGCAGACTCTTGCGAACGGTCTGCTTAACTCAAAGGCCCCCATTCAACAACCAACTAGCATTCCATTTGTTCAGTCTAATATAATTTCCGTGGGAAAAGAGTAGAATTAGGATGATAATGAAGAGGGGTATGTCTTTAAATGTCTCGTGGGGGAGGAGGCTGCTTTTCCATCATGAGACCGAAAAATTGCTACTGAGATGCATAGGCATCTGTGGGAGAGGCAGAAGAACCGATCTGTCAGTGGGAGAACTATTCTTGCGATGTTCGCCTCGCATCTGTATGTAGTCTTCTGCGATAGTCGATAGAAGAAGTTACAAAAGCATTGCTGGATCACCCCTATTTTCACAAGTTAGTTGCTTAGCATCCATCTGTTGATTATGGCCGGTTCTTTCTTGTCCTCAGCCCCTCTTTATGGTCATCCATCTTCTTTGACTTGATCTTGCTAGACTTACTAGAGAGTCAATCAAAGTTCTTCAAAATCATAAGACTGTAGTCTTAATTCACGGACAAAAACCATTTCCGTTCAACAGCAAGAGATGGGGTAAAGTCGTATATGGGTCTGAGAGTGGACAGTTGGGAGAGGTAAATGGGAGTGTGGAACTCGGTGTGAGGAAGGGCATATTTTGCACGGTATGAATGATGCGGAATGACATGAGGCAATCTGGTGCGTGAGGGGGAATCTGATGTGTGAGAGGCAATTTAAGAGGCTTGGAAGTTCCTATATGGTTGCTTCAATACTAGTGTGCGTGTAACGTAGCTCGGTTTGCCAATTTAGAACTCAGCGAGCTGCGTCTGCAAATACTCGCTTTCACACTACACACCAACAGACCTCAATTGCAATGAAACAGAGATGAACCGCGTTAAGATTCAGTCTCGTGGGCCTTGAATCAATGAGAGGTAGTAACTTTTGGTTGCCTTTTAGCGCATTGAATAGTAGATGAATGGCCAATTTATGGATATTTGTGGTTATAGCCCTGTGAGATGGGCACCTGGCTGTTCTAACACGTGCATGGATTAGACAAAGTCTAGTTGGGTCTTTCATACCAGGCGCTATTGGATATAGTGATGGCAAGCCGACATATAACCCATAGTTAAGTTTCGGTATTTGAGCAGTGGATAGAGACATCATGGTAGAAAAGAGGCGGTATCAACAATCGATGCCGGCTGCTGTGGACCGCTCACGTAGGACGGCTATACAGACCTCTAACGACTTTTCCGGACTTGATATTGAGTTGAAACACAGCAGTAACGCTGTATTGTTCAAAGCTGTCACCCTGCCCACTAAGAGCTGGTGATATCGACTTTAATGCGAGACTTTCCCAATGCGAAGCTTCAAGCTCCAGCAGCAATGAAGCCCCGTCCTCCTCGAGACCCAGGATCATCACAGAGACTCTCGAACAGGCCTCAGGAGAGATATCGAACCGCCAAAAATACGACCGACGTACCCTGCCACTTGTTGCCCGCCTGTTGTACTAACTGAAGGCGAAGTTTGAAGCCTCGTTGTTGAGATAATTGGAGTCAGGGGGAGTCAGGACTCTGGACATATTAAGGCTGCCTGGAAGAGTTACGAACAAAGCGGTCGGGTTTGGACGGTCGTTACCATCGATATCTAGCAATCGCACCGAATACCAGGCAGAAACCTACTATAGTATATAAATATAAATATGAATTACTTTACCTATTACTGGAACGCAATTCTAAAGCTCCCCCGATACTACTCCAGTAGAAGTACTTATTATATATCGCCTGAGGTCACAGTCTCTATCTTGAAGCATAAATATAAATTTAACCTGCTTACTAGCTACAATACTTCTCTTGCAGCCCCCAGTGTTACAGATTCCATATTATATCCTTGCATCAAGGACTAGATAAAATGGAAAGACTCTTGTTTCTTAAGAGCTGTATTCCAGTTGAACCTGTATTCCAAACTTCAAGGAGAAGGTGGAGGATCCCTCGGGAGGTAAAGGGTGCACGGTGAAGAGGTGCCTAAATTAACCGCGCTCGACCACCACCTTGATCACCGACATCTTTTCCTGCTTCATTTCCTTCTCAACACGCTCAATCACTTCCTTGACCCCTTCATGGCCCTTCTTAGAGACAGCTCGCATGACGTCGATAGCTTGCTGAAGCCCTTCCAGGCCATTTCTGTTCACGACGAGGGGTGGAGGAGCCACCTTGTAAGCCCCTCTTGCAAGAGCCTCGGGTAAAAACCCACCGAAGGTTGCCTGAATAGTCTCAAACCAACAGTCGGGAAATGGGACAAATTTTCCCGGCGCCAGCTGCTTGATTTGGACACTCTCAGGCACACTTTTCAAGTCGTCTATGAAATTGGATGACGCAAGATTAATCTTGCGGGAGCTATGTCAGTTTATCGCACGAGGGGAGTGGCTAAACAAAGGGCTTTCATACCTCCTGTTTAGACGCTGCGGCTACCTTTAACGCCGCCGCATTTCCTTCATTCAGTCCGGCTGCCATGAAAATACCGGCACAATCGCCCTTGTCGAGCTCTGCAACGATCCTTTCGGTCACCCCGGGATCATTGTAGTCGAAGACGTGGTCAGCTCCAAGGTTCTTGACATAGTCGAAATTCCTCTTGGAACAGGTCGTTATTATGTCGTAGCCAGCAGCCCTAGATAGCTGGATGGCATTGCTGCCGACAGCAGAGCTGCCTCCCCAAACCAAAACGGACTTCCCCTTCTTTGTTGCACCTAGCTTAGGGCTTTCAAGATGAAGGTAATCCTTTCCGAATAGGAACATGGCGCTGGTGGCGCTGCAGAGACCGAAAATGACAGCCTCGTAGTACGCCATGTCGCTTGGGATTTTGGCCATCAGTTTATCCTCTAAACCTACATAATCCTGAAAACAATTATTGAAATTGAAGCCGAATATGCGATCACCGACACGGAACTTTGAGGCGGCTGTAGAGCTTTCGGCTACGGCTTCGACAGTACCTGCAACATCGCATCCCAAAATAGCCGGGTATTGCGCCATATTCCTGTCTTGAAGCATATGGTCGCAGGGATTTATGGCCCAGGCATGCACCTTGACTAAGACCTTGTGGTCGCCCAGCTCCTCCTTCGTAGGGAGTGAAGTTTTGCGGATGACCCCGGGAACGCCAGACGCGTCCTGCCAAAGTGCGCGGTTGATTGGAGCAGCCATGATTAGCCAATCTCAATGTGTTAGCACAGTTGAAATAACTAGTTATATGTCAGCTTTAACGAGATGGCAACCGCAAGCTTTGGAAGTCCAGCATACCAGACTTGCAGAATCGTCCCCTGTGGCTTGTAGTGTGATTTTTATGTTATTCTGTTTATACTTGATGGATATAGGCACAATATCCGAGTGGGAAGAATCGAGCGATCCGCGGGCGGACTTAAGATAAAAACCGTTTATGACCGATTTCAATCGAGGATCATCCCCCGACTCACCTCTCTAGCCATCGACTCGTAGATTCGGAGATAAAATGCGTACTATTACGGAAGTGGTCATGGTAAACAATATGGTTCACTATCAAAACATAAGTATAAGTTATAACTACTACCCCCTCTGCCTGTTGAAAAGTTGAAAGTATTAGAGTAACCCTACGCGTTGGGCATATAGAAGGCTGGTGCCGTTCGTAATAATAAAAGACCAGAAGAAATTATTGCTTTTTGGGACCACGCAGCCTCCTATCTTTAAGTTCTGCCTCAATTATCAAGCAATTATAGATTGTCCAGCCAAAAGGAATGCTGCACTGCGCTCATATTAACTTACATGGACGGCGAATATCATCATTTCTCACTTGTTCATTCTTTTATTGTTTCTTAACGTTTTAAGTGATAGTCAACTCCTCGTCGACTCAGGTGTGCTTAAGCCACAGACTGGTAGATATTTCCATCGGCGCACCCCGGATGATCACGAGCTAAGTTTTGCTCCTATCCCTCTTCTTGCCTTCCAGCTACACATGGCATTCCAGGCCGCAACTCTCCGTATACACACAATGCCTCGATACCTGATTCTTATTATCTCAAAGTGGCCCGAGGCTTGCGTCTTACGGGTTGCCGTGCTGTTCTCTGTACACATCCGCCATGACTATTTGTTATGTTTGCAGACGGGTTCTTAATGCCATGGCGGAAATATGGACGCAGCAACGGCGGGGGCAAGCAATGATACTCGCGATATTTTCGTCGAGAAAATGGAGTGCGGGTATCAATTATTATGAGGGTTTGAAGCTGTCAGTTCCAATCTGAATAGAGAGAAATCTAGGGAAAGTGAACATAATATGAAGTCAATAAATCCGAGGCCTAAGTTTGCGTATATTCCGTCGATTGTCTTTTTCTTGACTTATAGTCCTTTAAAATTGAAGAAGAGTGTGACAAGTACTGTTGCTCTCGTTAGCACCTACAAACAGAAGGCCAGATGAAGCCCGAGCCCTGAAGCACAAACCGGCGAGATGGCCGTGAAGTGAAACAACCAATTAATGTAGAAGATATTGACGATAATCTTTGGTTTACAAACAACAGCTGGATCTGGGGCAAAGAGCAACGTGCCATCGAATTAGGAGACAGGGCTTATATCCTCCAAGACTTGTTTTGTATTGAACGTACTAACTCCCTCGACAGAGGAGTAACTGTGCGCGCATATAAGTGATATAACCTGCGATATAGTACGGAATGGCGATGTAAATGTGCGTTCAGAGCTTCTTCATGAAATTATGAAATGACCGCATATAAGTTGCCAACAAAGCAAGCTTGCAAAAGTAAAGACCCGAGAAGAAGGAGAAGATAGCAGTGCTCATTCAATACGGAGTTAGAAGTCGGCTTCCTGGGACACCCTCGAGAGTTTACCTTCCTGGGGAAGGCAAAGCAGAACACGATGAGAAGGAATCCATCGCTTAGTATCAGAGACTAGTGCTAGATTGCGAGACGGACAAATGATCGCGCACCAACGTGGATTGAAACGAGAGAAAGAAGGATGTCAAAGCAAGCCTTACCGATTCGCATACTTAGGGGATAGCAATCATATCGACTCCGTGAGTCTCGAAGCTTCTTTGCAGATCATTATCCACGCCCAGACGGAGAAGAACGATCAATTGACTCCTTGCAACTCTGTCAGCTATCGCTGGAGCTATTATGGTTGCTGCCTCCCACTTCTCGTGAGCACAGTCATGCTGAGTCCGGGAAATTTTCGACCACGTATCCAAGGCCAAAGGAGCGAAGGACAGGAATAACAACGAAGACCTTCCTTGAAAGAGGGTAAACTCTGTCCATGGACGAGGGACCGCATAGAGAAGATAAACACAGTTGTTGACGTGGTCTTCTTTTACCCAGGCCGTAGCAGTGACCTTCAAAGTATCATACGTACAGGCAGGCATCCAGGACAGATCGCGGGGTCCGGAAGAATGTTGTCTATGCTTCAGGAAACCATCTTCCTAATCACCTCGATGGCGGCTACAGCACCACGAGATGAGTTCAGTGTATCCGTCGGATAGTTCCCCAGCAGAGGCGAATAGCATAGTCCATTGAAACACTGATTTAACCCTCAATTTTCAACGGCATAATAGGGTACGGATGCAACTAGGAGAGCAGAACCTGGGTATTTCCCCAGCCATCGAGTTAGCACTTGAGCCTAAACGTTCCTGGTTTCAAGTGGCTCGAAAGGGTTCAATTTTCATCTTTGCCATGAATCGATGTCTTCGTGGGGAACATCTTAGCTACTTCGGACAAGTGCAATATCTAGCCATGGACAGGAGATTAGTTTCAATATAAACGCGGCCTGATCTATCAAACGTGCAGAGGGCTGGTTCTTACTTGTCCTGGCGGCGATCTGACGTTCACCGGCGGGAATGTCGGCTATAGAGGCTTCCTAGGTGAATGCTTAAAATGACTGCATTTAAGAGATAATAATACGCGCCGATCAGCCGGGAAGAGATTACATTCTGTGTGATTGGGTTTGGCTGAGTGGAAGGGAGAACAACAAGTGTATCCCGTTGGTTGTTAAGGAGGGAGTAATCTAAGATGAATCGTTCTTTGATCGATCAGCGTAATCGAGTGTCCTTCAGCAAGCCCTGATTATCCGAAGTTAGACGGCTAACACTCCTCAGCCGTAATTGCTGAGTTGACATTCTGAAGCCACGCCGAATCCGGGTTGCCCCTCTCTATCTCAGCGTAGGATACCGGAGGCGGACATGAATGCGTCTAGCATAGGCACTCTGCAAATCCTCTGCAAGTCCGCGTCTTAGCAAAAGAACCTAACAATTCTTTTCTCGCTCAGACCCCTGCGATACCAAAGGCTATCACTCTAGCACAGCTGGGCAAGCGATCAGGGGCTAAATAGCGTCTCGCATAAGAAACCCTCTTCCATGTTGAGACTACTGAACTATAGACTCTCTATAGTACCTACTACATTCGCGCATTGTCCGCGTCGAACAAGTATACTAAATGAAAACTGCAATAAGATGCACTATATTGGTTTTTTACCCTTACCCTAGCCCGGTCTTTTTACCTAGAAGCTCGGCGTCTCCAGCTGAAGGGCACAGAACCAGCAATGAGGAAGTTACTCCTACAACTCCAGTGAGGAAGCAGCAGGAGGGAAGAAATGCTACCTTGCAAGCATGACAGGCACCGTACACGAACGTGCGCATATTACGAACCTCTGATGCTAGTCCAACCTTACTAGTTGCTCGAGCGAGATCCGCTGCTATGGTTGTCGTAAGTACAATCTAACTGCACACCACTGCTACCAACATACCCAGCGACCAAATCTCAGGTCCGTGGTAGCTTTCTACAGGCCTATGGTCAAGCTGCCGCATGTTCGCTCTCGGTCCTACCGGCCCTACACTGTCCCGGTACTCTGCTGATTATAGAAAAAGGGGCTTCTATGATATGCCAGGGTATGTAGGATAAAGTATCTGAGCGCCTTATATAATTAGGATATACTTTAAAGAGTAAAATATAAGTTTTAAAATAAAGATTTTATACTCTAAAATTTATATTTTACTCTAAAATTAATTAATATCTTAAATCTCTCTTTATAGATAGAATATCAGTCTGCTTACTGCCATACCTTTATTATATTAATTCCCTTAGTCCGTATCAGTGGATACAGCATTATTAAAGCCTATAATATACTTCTTTAGTTCTAACTCATAATTTATTATTCTAACGTCTGTGAGGATAATCGAATTGAAACAAGTGGCTACCAATATCTCCTCGTCTTGAACCATGGTAATGACAAAGACAATGGTCCTAGATTTCCCCATGCTTTCAGTCGGAATCTATATCGAGTTTTTGGGGTTTCAATTGGCAAAAGTTGAGGGCCCTCGGAGTCCTTTCCAGCTCTTTGAAATCTAAGGGCCAATAAGACTCGTCTTGGTCTACAAACGGTTGTCGAATTGGCTTCTCGACAGCTCAAGTCACTGACAGGAGACTAGAGCAAGTGTCATCATTAGTGACGGGCATTAAGACGAGGTCATTTTTGTTCTTGCGCTCCTCGTTAAAAAGCATCACGATTGCCAATATCACGATTAAGAGCTCAGGCACCAAACAATCACCAATGCTGCTATTCGCCTCTTTATAGCATGTTCATTTGCCTCTCTCTTTCATGTGTTTTCTTCCTGTATCAAGCGCCTCTTCCTTTCGACTAGCTTGGATCCAATAGAGAAAGCGAATTCCCACAGTCATAGCAGTGTCTGTTGCGCGAGAGGCTTGTAACCGGAAACATAAGAGGCACAGCATCAGTTTGCAGCGCAACAAGAACAGGATGGACCAGCTATCGTGCTCGTTGGGCCCTATCAAAGCACTCAAGGTTTCTTTTGTTAATTTCTCCTTATATTTGCCAAGGTCTGGTTGGCAAAGCGGGTTGCGGAGCATCTGATGATTTAACGAGAAAGGAAACGGGTAAAATTATGAGAGTCTAGGACAACGCCAGATGCACATTTGGGTAGCGCTAACACTGATTTAGAAAGAAAAAAAAGAGAAAATTCTTTTCTAACAGCTGATGTGTCAATACCTATCACCAGAACCCCCAAATATATTGCAAGATCAGGAGGGGTTTTTTTTTTTGAGAGAGCCAGTCTAGCCTTCATGTCCGTCAAACATCACTCAGCAGCTACGACGGCCAGTTCGTCTTGTCGCTAATGCCAATCTCCCTGACTGTAATGTTGTTGGAGGAGGGGAGGGATGCGTTCTGCTGTGCAGTAGCTCTCAGTGGGAGTCCCGAAGCCTCCATGTAAGGGTTGTAATTATCACGAATACAATCCTGTGCATCTGATTTTGGGATATTTAGGAGGTTGAATAAAAAGGCCCTACCTATCAAGGTAGGAGGGAATTACTTTAACTCGCCAGGTAGTTGAAAGGACTTGGTTGAATATACCCACAATCTACTAAAAGTCGATATGCGGGGGGCATTGTAAGAGAATAGGCTCGGTAATCAGGGTTGTGATTTTAGTCATGACTAAATTAGTCAAAAGTGAATTAATTCAAGGTCAGATTTGACTAATGACTAAATTAGTCAAAAGTGAATTAATTCAAGGTCAGATTTGACTAATGACTAAATTAGTTTGACTAAATTAGTCACTGACTAAAAATTTTGAATTTATTCAACCTCTCGACTTGACTAAATTAGTCACTGACTAATTTAGTCAAGTTATAATATATAGTATTTTTATAAGCTCAGCTTTATATATTCTAGTATATATAGATAAATATATATATTCCAGTATATATAGGTAAATATATATATTCCAGTATTTATAGATAAATATATATATTCCAGTATATATATATTTCTCAGCATATTTAATAAAATATATATAATAAAATAATATATTTTATAATAAATTATATATATTAGTTTATAACGAATATTAGAGACTATTTGAATATTTATATCTTTAAAACCTAGTTTAAGTAACCC
>WOFQ01000166.1:0-18360 GCA_012184525.1 Xenoacremonium recifei | reverse complement strand
TCGCAGGATGCTAATCCTTGCAGCCGATGATCTCTGAAATGAACCCTGGGTAGAGGACATTCAGTATACGGAATAGAGCCTCTATATCTGATAGGGGTTATAACAATATGCTGTGGTATATATCTTATTATGTTCTGCGGTGGGTCGTGACATAATAGAATCAACAGTTCTCGCCGCCGCCGGACATAGCGGAGATTAGTGGGTTCTAGGCAGATAATTATAACGGATTAATTTGGAAGCCTAGCGACATCTTCTATATAGATAACATCATGAGCCGGGTCTCAAGACTGCACTGGGCTTGCAAACTAATTGATATTCACTCTCGAACCCGATACACTCAATCGCACTCAATCGCACTCAATCGCATATATTCCGCCATGTCGCAATTATATCATGACGGGTCTTGCAAGCTGTCTCCCGTGGATCAGCTGATGCCAAGGATCTATACCACTTTGTTTCTTGTCTACAAGACAGATGAATTCGAAAGTGCTGTGAAAAGCCTTAACCAGGGCTTGGCAAAGGCCACTTCCCTTCTTCCATTTCTTAAGGGTTTCGTTCATAAGTCTCTCGAGAGCTGCCACCCGCGCAACCAGCTCTCGCTATCGTGGTCATGCTTGGACCCGGTACCGACTGTGGTCGAGACTCCCGCTCCAGTGCCCCTACCAAGCTTCGAAGCACTGAATTCGAACAAAGCGCCGCTATCTGTTTTTCAAGATGGCCTCTCTCCTGTACCAACGCTTATCGACTACCAGACCCCAGGAGCGAAAGCCCCGGCCATCGTGATCGGAGCTACACGCTTGGAAGGGGGGTTGATACTATGTTTCTGCGCCCACCACGTCGTCATGGATGGGACGGGAATGGGCCTATTTCTCAAGTACTTGGGCGATTGCATTAGAGACGAGCCGGACTGTTCTATTGGCAGGATGTTACTCGATCCTGGGGAACTCTACCAGAGAGAGTCGTGGCTACGGGATGCCAGCGGGTATTTCGCAAAGACGGAGCCGGAACTTAAGCTTGAGGATCTTCTACTTCGACATCCGGAATATGGTCTTCGATCTCTCAATTCTGCTGCAGTGTCTGTGTCGACCAATGTTCCGGGACAGCCAATCAAGTGCGCCGCGAAGATCTTTACATTCTCAAGCGCCAAGCTACAGGAGGTCAAGCAAGCCATGAGCTGCTCTGTCCCCGCCAAGTTACTCACGGTCAACAATGTCTTGGGTGCTGCCATGTGGCTGTCCATCACACGCATTCGGCTCGAGCGCATGCGTCGCGATGGACTCGCACCCGTGACAGAATCTGCTAAATCGAAGATTGGCTTTGCAATTAATGCGCGCTCGAGATTAAAGCCCCCAGCGTCGACCAAGTCCTGCTTAGGGAACGTGACTATGCTGAAGGTGGTCGAATTTCCTGCTACGAAGCTGCAGAGCATTGCTGAAGATGCCTTGGCTTGCGCATCAGATGCAGACCTATCGCTCATGGAACCGGTTATCAGCGCCATCGCCACAGCGACGTCCGCTGTGACAGCCACTCACATCGGCGAGATTGTGGCGTTTGCAGAGCATCTCGATGACGTTGAGGATGTTGGGCCCGGGTGGAACTCGTCTCATTGTTTGGATCTGACATATACGAGCTGGGCAAACCTGGGAATGTACGATTGTGATTTCGGGCCCAGTTTGGGGGGCAAGCCGTGGTTTGTGAGGATCCCATACATGCCTTATATTGACGGCATGGTCTTGGCTTTACCGAGACAAAGGAGAGTAGATTCTCTAGATGGAGAGGTCATCGAGAAGATTGAGTTTGCTGTAATGCTGAATGAGCGAGATATGAAGGTACTGGAAGAGGACAAGACGTTACGGAGCTGGAGTGCTTAACATACATATCATAGTATTATATTTGTGATTGAATACCTATGATCCTCTGTTGATAAATAGCTTCTTAGTCACGAGAATCATATTTCTTGTAACGCTTAACTCACGAATATTTCTGAAAACGTATGGCCAAGAAAAGCGAGCGCTGTGCCCAAATGGCTGAGAAATCATTCCAGTTCGGGCATGGTGACAATACCCTCAATTGCATCCAGTACGGGTACTGGGACGACGGCCGGAGCGGACTGGGCTGTGCCGAAGCTCTGGATCTGGACCTCAAGAGGATCGAGCAAGCCTATTTGATAGCCAAGTCGTATGACAATGAAATCTCTAAGCGATTCTCACTTCGTGAGCTGCAGCCGCTTCAGTTTTCCTCCTTCGCGAGACGGGTAATGCCACCTTCGAGATCCCGAGGTGGCATACAATTTGGAATTTCCCGGTCAGTACTTCCGATGGAATAAATCCGTCTCAGCCTCAGTTAAGTGTGTTACAACTCCTGCCTCGGGGACCAAATGCACTTACACCTTCTGGAGAACTAAGGCGGTGGTCAAGAACTCAAGCCAGTACGCCCAACGAGTCCCCGACGCTTTTCATAGTGTCAACATCTCAATTGAGAGCATTGCCATAAGTCGATGTGTCGAAGACTCGGGTCAGTTTCAGTTCAACTTCAATGATGACCGCTTTCTCCCCTTCGAAGGGGCAGGCGCTATAGGAAATGGAACCTGGAATTCCCAGCCGAGTTCCGACACTTCGACTACGAGTCTATTAAGGAGACCATCTTGCATATAAGCTACGCTTCTAAGGCCGGCGGCAACCAACTCAAGGACCAGGCGGTGGGTACAGTCCGGAAAACGCTGAAGGACGCAAACAACGGCGGGCTCATTGCCCTCTTTGACTTGCGCAACGATTTCCCTAAAAGTGGGTTGCTTTCGAAGGAGTTTCTCATGGCCAGATGAAGCTCACCTCCCTCAAAGAGAAACTTCTTTGCTTTGCTTAGAGACTCCGACCGTTGGTCACTCAAGTCTCTGTCCTAACCACAGATAGGGGTCTTAATCTCTCCTTACCCAGCAGATGTGGGGGAAAACAAGCTTTTTCGAACAGTTAAGGTAGAACACACGTCAATTCAGCACTGATGCAATTTGATACTGACTTTCTGAAGCGGGTGTCGGATGACTGGACACTATACTTGTCTGATTATAAGAAATCTTCATTGGAGATACTGTGGATGTTGATTCACTTATCCTTAGGTTAACCAATTATACTATAAGCTCAAGACTTTAATATCGCATTTATAAAGTTAATAGGGACTAAGCCTCATACTTCCTCTATAATGATGTGGCTCTCCATTATAGTTTAGCCACAAGGGTTGCTTTATATGGAGGATAAACAGGCGTAGCGGCGAGGAAAATGGGGAAAATTCTAGCCATGATGCTTATGAAGAGCACGCCGGGTCATATCGCAGAGCCAGGTAAGTCATCTGAGATCTATTGTTTAACCGGCGTGTAGAAAATTTCCATGAAGTAAGTCTATCAGCATGAACTTCGGATCTATTGCTAGCAACTGGAAGA
The DNA here is from genome assembly GCA_012184525.1 of Xenoacremonium recifei. Classification (NCBI taxonomy): domain Eukaryota; kingdom Fungi; phylum Ascomycota; class Sordariomycetes; order Hypocreales; family Nectriaceae; genus Xenoacremonium; species Xenoacremonium recifei. Next base: position 14,927 of record WOFQ01000166.1, on the reverse strand, counting down.
TGAATGACTAGCACCCAGTGGCATAATATTAATTTCAGGGTTAGGAAACTCTCCTTATCGCCACCAGCTTCCGGCATAATTGTTATATAACTAGTTATAATGACCACAGACGTGTAATTCAAAATTTCTGAAGGTTATTTTTAATAATATCCTCCAGCGAAACCCAACCTGGTCGACCCATCATTTTCAGAATTTCCTCTGCCCTATCTCTGAGCACTACCTCCGACTGATCTGTTCCTCCCGAAAAGTTATCTACGAACTTCTCCTCGGGTGCCATTTTTCGAAAGATATCCAAAATCAGATCCCAACTATATTTGTGGGCGAAACCAAAGATCCGTTCGTCTTTGACGTTCTCGAGAATGGCGCCTGCAACATGCAGTCGCGCAGCATCTCCCACATCAATACAGTACTCTGACTGGTATCAGTCGCCATGCCCAAGCGTTTGGAAATATTGAGAACATACGAGGAGGTAGTAGAGTGTGATATGGCGTGACCGAGCCGTTCCAGAGGTCTGGGACTAGTGTACTGGAAGATGGATAGCCCTCCTGCGCAACGGGACTGCCAAACAGCATATTTGGTAACACTTTTGAAGGTTAGTAAATCATAAACACTGTTCTTCTGGCACTAACCAGTGTTAACAATAATATCGGGACGGTCGTCCTTGTGGTCCTTATAGAACTTCCACACTGCTTGCTCAGTTTGAGTTTTATTTGCTGCATATACGTAAGCAGCTCGCTCTGCGGTGTATGGAGGATCAGCCCAGGCTGCTTTTACAGCTGTTTCGTTCCATGTATCAGCATCTAGCACACCGTTGGTCTCGACTCCTGGTACTGCTAAGATAGCCGCGGAGGACGATGAAGTGAGGACGAAACGTTTGACCCGCGATTCAGAATATGCCGTTTTCAGAAGATTGATAACGCCTTTGATGCTGGGCCTGATGACATTATTTGGATCTGGATTAAGGCTCATGTTCGACGCTACGTGAATAACAGCGGCAGTACCTCCCACATGCATTAGCGTACAAAATGCAAAAAAATGGTGAAAATTACCTTTGATGGCTTCGTCGTAGGCTCCTGCTGCATCCAAATTGGTCACTGAGACAAATTCAAACCTGCCATCCCCGTACTTTTTACTGAAGTAGTTTGTTGCAGATACGGATTTGGCTGGGTCTCTCGTCGTGCCACGGACATTACAACCATAGTGTAAAAACTGATCTGTAATCACAGAGCCTAGAAAGCCGCTTGCACCTGTCACGAGAATGAGCGAGCCTTTGGGGAGAACGACATCAGAAGGTATCATTATGTACAGATCCGGAATAGGTCGATTGAGGCTAAGGTGAAGTGAGATTGCCAGCAAAAGGTCGAGGAAAGTTTTAACACTTCTAGAGGGAAGCAAAACCTTTTATGTCAATTCTCTTCTATATCTCGGGACGGATATGAAGAGACAAAACCCAGAATCGGTCAACTTATTTGCCCAGGGGGATTGACCCGAGATCGTATTTAACCGTAGCTTGAACTAATAACTCAACCGTGTTGTAGTTGGGCCTGTCTCTATACTTTGCTTACCGATTAATCTGTAATCTGTAACCGATTTGTTAGCTCCACATGATTCGTAAGACTTTATTGATAAGGTACTGAAGTTCCAATTCCATGTGGGTTTGGCACATCGTTGCTGCGGGTTTTGTCTACGCACGTAGATTTGGTCGGTGTAGCCCGTCCGCACCAATGAACTGCTTGGAATGAGGAAATGGCTTGGTAATGCCCATACGGCTGATCAATAGAGCGGAATGCAGTATTACCGTGAGACCTAACAACCATAAGGGAGACGAGATTCTGCCAGCCCTGTGTGGGACTATTGGCGTAAAATGGTGCAGTAGCGTCGGTTTGAAGTGCTGACTATTGCGTGCTTCGCAGAACTGAAGTACCGTGCTTTGTCCCCGCCTGCCTCAAGTTCGGCGAACTCACCGAGAGTCATCCCAATCTCTAGCATGGAGAAAGCAGGATAGGCACTTAGACGTCCAATTGCTTAACATATCCACTTACTTTCTCAACCACGAAGCACATCGCATCATTCTCATTTAAGCAGTGCCAAATATGCTATCCACCAAAGCCGCTAATTCACGTTCGCCCAGATCAACAGTGAAACAACGCTCTTTAAAGTTGAGACGGATACCTATCACGGCACCCATCAAGACTCACAATTCAATTCACGGTCATGGATCGTGAGCAATCCCCAATTATATAGACCAGCACTATGCACCTCAGAATAGACTACCTAGCTACTCAGCTACCAAGTGTTATGTTTTGTGGAAAGGCGCTGTCATGATAGTTCCAAATCCTCTTCGCCCTCTCACGGTAATGACAGAAGTTGCGCTCAATAAGATAGAAATCGAGAGGAAGAGAGCCTGGAGACATTGGGTTGGTATCAACGGTGTGTAGACTAAAGAACTAGTAAATGCTGCCTCCCTACATCTCCCCCAGCCCGAGAAACTCTGAACACTAGGAATTTATAAATCCAAATGAAAACCTTTTCAAGGCAGTATTATTGCATTGTTCAATAGGCCTCATCGAAATCAGGCCAGAATAGCGACGTATCTTCAACATTAAAATCGTCAAAGTCGATATCGCACAGACTGGCAGATAGTGTTGCACCGGGTGGCGTCGAAACGACGATGCTAGTCGAATCGTGTGGTTTCCTTGTACACTCTGCATTACTAGGAGTGTGCACATTTAATTCGAGTCCAACCAAGCTACTCTTCTTCAGGTGAAGCTGACAACTAACTTCCTTTATCACCCCCACCCACCCGACGAGCACGACAGCATGCCTTAATCCAGGAGAATTTCCTTGGCTTCCATCCGCAAGATACTACGGAGCATGTTGTGCCTGTGAAAGGAGACGATGTTCATTTGCAGATGGCCCACACTCGTCACTGGTGGATGATGGATATCGTTCTGTAATCCCCTCGTCATTAACAAGGGTCGGCAGCCCAGGACAATGCTCAGATACTTATCAGTAGCGTAGTCTGACCAGAAAACCCGGCAACTCATTTCTCGGTAAAGGATAGAAGAGTCCTCTCGTCTAGGGCGCCGTTGATGTAGACCCATAGCTATCGTCAATTGAACCACCAATCCAAACGTATACCAGGCTTGGTTGGGACGCACAGAACTCAAAAGGGAATGTACAATAACTAGGCGGGCTTGAATAGACTCCAGTGTTGGCGCCCCCCTCTCCTGGTCAAGGTACTATTTTGCAGTGGCTAATAGATTCCCACAGTCGAGAACAGTTGTGATGAAGATGTCATCACGATTAATACCACTTTTCTTAATACCAGTCCCAACTTCACTCTCGTCGCGATATATGGCTGCGCAATCGATATGCTCATTACCAGACCTTATTGCTATTTCGACTGCCCTCTCTACTTCGGTTGGAGGAGCTTGCCACGTCCCGAATCCAGGGGTCGGTATAGTGGCCGCCGTATTAAGGTGGAATTTTTAGGGTAGCGCCATAGTCACTAATACAGGGATGGGAGACACTGGCGGAAATAGTAGTCTTGATGACGAGAACAGTGCTGTTGGGATATTCAAGCAAGCAAAGGTAATGATTAAGTCATGAGTTCCCAATCGTAGTTTAGCATCGGGACAGCAGTCGATGTTTTGTGTGATCAACGTTTATGATTTGCGTGATCAGCAACGACACGAAATTTGATAGGAGGCAATTAAGCGATCGGAATGCTACAAGTAGTGTTGGATAGTGGATGGAAACTCCACTTTGTACACTCAACTTTCATAGCATGATATGTGCGTCTAGCAAAATCGCAACTAGAAATCGGACGGGTTCTAGACTTAGGAGCTTGTCCAACAAAGCCGGCATCATTCCGTCGCAATCATTCTTGGAAGTGAGTTTCGGGATGCAGGAAGTGCGTCGGAGCTAAGAGTCACGTCGGGACTGGATGTCGGGACAATCCTAACTACAAGCAGCATGGCTTGACATTTACCCTTCACCCGATCATCGATTGATTTGCTGTTACCCCGCTTTCGCCCCCGTCCCCGATTTCGCTTCCGCCAGCGCCTTCCAACTGTTGGCGGGGTACAGAGCCAATGACAGCTATGACATTAATGGGCTTTTCGGTTGGTACGACTTGAGCAGAGTGGCTGGATATGTGTCAGGAAAGCACTGGGCCAAATCAAATACTCTTAAGCGGGATCTTCCACCTGGGAACTAACGGCGGATGCGTTATCAGCGCGCGTTCGGGTTTTCCTTTCCTTCAAGTGCAGCCATCTCAAACTCGTCTTCGAATCTCACTGTCGTTTAGGTTGACACAAGTCTGATTCATAATGGCCGCTCTACTCAGCGGGGTAGTTCAGTATTTCGTCATCCTTGCTGTAATAACTGTCGCAGGTAATATTCGCTCTGGAACCATAGCCATTCGGACTCATGGCATGGAAAGCATTCGAGACACTATATACAGCTGCTGACATAAGGGCAACAGGGTTCTGCTGGACATACCGCAGCAGAGGCATCCTGGCGTCGTCGTCTGCCAATGGCGACTGGATACCAAAGCCCAAAGGAAAGGCCTTTAGGGGTAATTCTCAAGATCTTCAGACGAAAGGCGATGCTAGCTGCAAGGCTTGGTTTTCTCTTTACCAGAGATATGGCCCCGCATATGAGATTACCGTCCCGTACTTCCGCCTCCATATAATTAATCACCCGAAATATCTCGAGCACATTCAGAAAACTAATAGCAAGAATTACATCCGTGGTGCTTTCACTAGAAATGTGTTCGGCAAGCTCCACAGGTCAGGCATCTTTGTCGCTGACGGTAAGGAATGGCAGATGCAACGTAAGTCTGCGACTCGGGCTTTCAGCAAACAAAATTTCGAGAAACACATTACCAAGTCTCTCCATTACTGGTTAGACATACTCATGCGACTTCTGACCAAGCTGGCCGAAACTGACAGCGAGTTCGATTTCCAAGAGCTCATGAGTCGCTTCATGTTTTGTCTCTTCCTACGTGTCGCGTTCCACGAGGACAAGCTTGCACTAGACATCATGTCCGATAATCCTGAGAGTTTGAAATCTATACCAAAATACGTCGAGGCCTTCGACAAAGCTACTCACTGTACGTGATTCTCCATGTATCGACTCTGGGCCATAACTATTCTTCACGAAATCCCAAACGACGGAAGCCGAAGGAACCTCAATGCTAATAATGATGTCACAGTATTTGACCGAAGGCGACGTGACCCTATTTGGAAGCTGACTGAAAAGCTCTCCGGTGAAGACAAAGTCACTGACCGCGCTGTAACCTTATTCTATGAACAGATGGATGGTCTGGTAAAGAAACGGATGGATGCCGTTGCCGCTGGCTACAAGTACAATGCTGATGAGGGTGTTGATCTCCTGGACCTTTTCATGCAATCGACAAGTGACCCGTACGAGATTAGTGGCATGGTGTTCGCATTTCTCATTGCTGGTCGTACGTAGCTATCTTCTTCTTCTAGTGCTTTTTCCTTTCTTTTCTTTTTAACTCCGGGTGCTAATCCGCTGACCTTTAACCTCGTTCTAGGCGATACAACGGCTTACTCAACCTCATGGCTTATGAAAGAGATTTTTCATGAAGACAACAAGCATTTGGATGCTGTAAACATGATCCGTGTAGAAGCAAGTGAAGTTATTGCAGAAGACAGCTATCTGGAGTATGCTGATACATCCGTAAGTCAGAGTTGCGCTCTTTCTGGTAGTCTCCATAGCTGACTTGGGATCTTCGAAGAAAATGCGTTTCACTCACGCAATGTGGGACGAAACAGTACGACTTGATACGGTATCTCCTGCAGGTCAAATGGAGGCGGCCGAGGATGACGTGCTACCTGCGGTGCCTGAGCTGAACATGCCGCCACGTAAGATAAAAAAGTAAGTCCAATTCCCAAGGGTGATCATTCAAATTGACCTTTGTCTCAAATATCTGTAGGGGTGACATTGTTAGTTACCAGAACTATGTTCTCTCTCGTATGCCCGAAGTCTGGGGTGACGATGCATGCGAGTTCAAACCAGAGCGATGGCTCGATGGGAATGGAAACAGCATATCTTACAGTCCTTTCAGTAAGTTCTGTGCTATGTTCAGATTTTCTGAGATGTATAGCGATGTATTAATCGGTCTGCGTTCTAGAATATCATTCTTGGAATGCGGGGCCACGCAGCTGTTTGGGTCGTCCCCTTGCAACATATGAAGGAATCTCAATCGCTACATCTATAATCCAGAGATTTGACGTCATCTTGACGGACAACAGCAAGACATATGAACCGCTTGCGGCTTTGAATATGGTATGTCTCGGCTCATCTTCCATCCACAGTTAAACCCACCACTACGGCAACTGATGTTATAAGATAACTAATATTGCGCTCTAGGGGGTGAAGGGGGGGATTAAAATAAGAGTCAAGCGAAGAGCGGCGTAAACGAACTGTGTAATCAGCTTTATTGTCCTGCAGGAATATAAGTCAAGTCAAGGTCAGGTTGCTAATAATGCAAAACACGTCGTTCAACCTTTTTAAATTGTTGTCGACGTGCCACCGACATTGAACTGTGCGCAACCCCAAGTACTTGAGTGGGCCCATCCAGACGATCACCACCAGCGATCACCGCCTGATTGTTGCGTTTGAACACGACGAACCGGTCACCCTAGTCAGCATTGGCACTCTAATCTTCAATCCTCAATCCTGAAGGTTCCGGTACCAGTGCTACTGATGCAAAAGGGGGGTTAGGATAAGCAATGGAATCTCACTAGCCATTCATCGCAAATCATTACGTCTCTCCCTCGCGCCGGGGAAAGCATGTATATATGGACAAGAATTATGCACTCGCAGTAAGATTCCTAATCGGGGAATTTTGAGAAGTCTGACATCTCATCTCAATTTAGCACCACGTCCTACATCACTGAACTGAGCTTCAGAGTCGCCAAATTAGGTATGCTATCAATACCATCTCGCATCTTGATACTTATTTCTCGTGCTGATTGGTGCCTTTATTATGACAACGTTGCATAAAACTCGAGAGAGACCCTAATAGAAAAAGGAATCATTCTTGCAAGCGCTTATCCCCCGAGCCAGACTACAATAGCAGGGCTCATCAGGCTAAGTCAATCCGCCTTATCAAGCCAACTACTAACTACTAGGCCACAAGGCTAAAATGACAAGCGGCATTATACAAGCCGAAGCCGAGTTTCGGTGGACGAGGATATCACAATGCTATCAAGTAGAGCGTGATCTCAGGGCCGGTTGCGAACGATCAGTGCTTCGTGAACCACTGCGGTAGGATAATAACGGTGGTATTGACGGCCAGACCCATGCCGATGCCGAAGCCAAGACCTTGGGACAGGATGAGATGCCATATCCAACTCGAGAAAGAAGCTCCAATGAGAGCACTACTGCTCATGCTTAGCGGGGAATAAGTGAGGAGAGCAGGCCTAAGGAATAGCTTACGTCTGGGTTGCAATCCCTAAAAGGACAGTTTGTCGTGTTCCGACACGAGTGACAAGAAATGTAGCGACTGGGGCAACAAATAGAGCTGCTTGCTATCAGACTCCTCCTAATGCCAAGAGCGAAGGAGATCCATTACTCATGGAAAACGCAAGACCTCCTATGAATGCCAGGCCCAGGGGGGCTATAGAGAACCTTTCTGAATTAAGATAGTAGGCTAAGAAAACGGAAAACGACTTAACTTTGTCAGCTTTTCCTCGAGATTGAGGAACCATGGAAATTGTACCTGAGTGAGACCCCAGGTCTGGGAATTGATAACGAATATACAGGCAACGACAACCCTGTTGTTATTTGAATTATCATTTATTCACATGCTGCGGAAATTAGTTAAAGTCACTATCCGCGTAGATCCTCTTGAGGCTCGGCGAATATGGTAGTCTCTGGCTCCGGTAGAGCTGGACTTTGAGGTTCTGTCTTTTCTATGTCTGGCGTAGAGTAAGGCTGGGTAGAGCTATTTGTTGGAGCATCGTCGCGAGAAACGAAGCATGGTCGTACTGAGTGGTCTAGTTTTGTCGACATGACTGTTATCGTATGGTCGCAAGATGAAGGAAGATTTGATGAGAAATAAGACTGTGAGCCTTAGAAACTGTAGTGACAAATCAGTTTACTTTTATGTTAATTATTGCTTTTATCGGGGTCGATGTGTCAATATTTGGGCAATATCCTTCGTTTATATGCACCCATAACAAAGAGCGTCGGTCAAAAGGGTGAACGCACCATGCGTGTGATTCCTATCGCAAGTACTCATTGGGGCCCTTTGGGTTACGGCTGCTCGGCTAATCTAATCAAACGCACAGGCAAACGCCATGTCAGATGTTCTAACTGTGATCCATGTGTCCGCTGCTGCAAACCGGACCCGAATTGGGAGTACGTAGTCGCTTGTCAAGCCGATGAGATGTCCCCGCCTAGCAGATCGTCACCCGCGTTCCTACGTTACTGAGGCAAGTTATCCTGACGATCTATCCGGATCCAGCATAGCGAATTTGAATTTAGTGCCCTGGTTCTCCATCCACCCTTTTCGCAGCTGGCACCAAGCTTGTCTTACGCCAGGCCGGTGGTGATCTAGCCTCGTAGGCCGGCGAATCAGTATTATTGGAGTAGAGAATTGTCTCCGTTCGGCGAACCTAGCCCGTTCAGAAGTCCGGAAAGTGCAGGGGAGCTTGCTAATAAATCCTACATCAAGGACGGAGACAAAATGCTGACTAGCCGTGGCGAGCTATGTTATCCCCATTATGGAGAGCCACCAACATTTTATACCGTAATGGGGGCGTCGGGTACTTTTTGCTACTGGGCTGGCCTGTCTATTCGGGCCCCATGAGGACTCCGAGTTTGATTCATGAGGTGATTGGCGCGGCAACTAGAGAATTCTCGACGTAAGGGGAAAGGATGCTGAACGGAGAGCGGCGACTTTATGCGGAGGAAAGCAATCGCTCCGATCGCCCGGGCGGCGACTTTTAGATGAGTAGAGTGGATAAGCAAAAACGGCTGCGCTCAGGGGACTGAATAATAATATCAGGTGCTCCGAATCAAATCGGCGAATTATTAATCAAACATATGACAATAGTCCTTTCTCTAGAATACCGAGCGACTAAGACGTTGTTCGCATCCCAGCAAGATAGTTAATGAATAATACGCACAAAATAACACTGGCCAAAACATCGAATATTGTACAACATCCATCCATCCATCCAGTCTCATTTTTCTTTTACAGACTGCATCAATAATGTCAGGCACCAAATACACCGTGCATCGATCTAAGGATGGGGCCGTTATTGGCACGGAGACCCAAATTCCTCCTCTGGGCTCTCGGGACGTCCTCATCCGAATCACACACTCAGGGGTTTGCAATGCCGACGCTATGTATGCCATGAAGGGTGCTCCAATGGCCCTGGGTCATGAAGGAGTTGGTATCGTGGAGGCAATCGGTCCACAGGTCACACAATTTGCCCCTGGTGATCGGGCGGGCGGTGGATTTCACCGTAATTCCTGTGGACAGTGTCGCTATTGCTTATCGGGCGAGGACATTTATTGCCCTGCGCGCGTTATTTATGGCGCGGGAGACCTCGACAACGGGACCTTTGCCCAGTACTATATCGGCAAGGAGACCTACGTACACAGAATCCCAGATAGCCTTGCAAGTGAACATGCTGCGCCGCTCCAGTGCGCAGGCGCGGCAGTCTATACTGCGCTGAGGGCAACTGTCAAGCCTTCTAGCAGGGTCGGTATCATTGGCATTGGTGGTCTCGGACATCTTGCTATCCAGTTCGCAGCCAACCTTGGTGCTGATGTCGTGGCTTTGAGTTCCACGCCCGAGAAGAAGAAGGAAGCGCTGGAGCTTGGTGCTACAGACTTTGGAGTTCTGGGTGATTGGGACTGCAAGACACCACTGGAAACAATCGTTATCACCAGCTCGAAGTTTCCAGATTGGAATAAGTAAGTGCTGTGTTTCTGGCAAGGACGCCAGGCTCCAATCCACCAGGAGTACCACAGGGTATGCTGATGAGTCCAGTTTGATCAACCCGAAGGTACTCTCAAGCCGAGGTACTATAGTACCATTGACCGCTGGAGTTGCCACCTTCAACATTCCGTAGGTTTACTTGGGTTTCCCGTGCACTGGATTCTACACTAACGGCCCAAAAGCGCAGGGCCCATGCTTAGCCAAGGATATCGAATTCACCCAAACCTCGTCGCCTCCCGAGCAGAACACGATGAGATGCTTGACTTTGCTTCTCGCCGTGGCATCAAGCCCATCGTGCAAGTTTACAAGTATAAGGGCCCGGAAACCATTCAGCATGTCTTCGCCGAGCTACTTGCCAACAAAGTACGATATCGCGCAGTGTTGAGATTTTGATGGGGCATCTGCCTGAGGCATCTAACAGGTCGATGGGCTGCAACGTTCAACGCGAGTATCCAGAGAATCAGAGTTTGATGTCAGGTGAACAGTGATGAGATTAGAAATGACGAGAGATATTAAGAGTGTAAATTATAGCTATTCTGTTTGCGACGTTGAAACTTAATAGGATTGTCAAAGTGCTGGGAATATGGCTCTGCGGTGTTCTGTGAAGACATCTTCATAGCTTTGCTGCTAGACGGCCGGATAGATGGCTCATTTGAGTTTCGCTCAGGGTGCCCTGAAAATAGCTCTTAAACAGGACTCTTACTGTTTAACAGAATATAAGTAGCGCAAGACGTAGTTTCACTGTATGGCCACACAACTTCTTAGAATGAGATCGCGACTGCTCCGAACTACCACTGAAGGCCCTGATCATTTAACACACCCTATCATATTAGGCTTATGGTAGTTATACTTAGATAAACAGTGACCCCTTTCCCCAACCGATAATATATGATCCAACTATGTCTCACAGTCTCTATCACAAAGACTCGTTGTTCCACTCGACGTGGAAGGCGGGCACCGCGCGTCTGAAAAGACCCGTCATGGGACACATGCGCTCAACTTCAGCAGTGAACTGCTTAAACTCAGGAGCTTCATTGCCACCTTTGATACTTGTCTGAACAGACAGTTTGAGGTCCACACTCTCAAAACCTGGGTTGAACTCTTCCTTGCTCAGAAGCTTTGGATTCGGAAGCTTCCCTTCGACGGCAACTTGCCACTCGCCCAAGGTGATGCCTAGGCTACCCGCTACCATGAAACCCACTGCCTGTGTACACGAGCTCAGGCTAGCAAGCGAGTAGACGACTGGTGCTGGGGCCGTGTCTGTACCTCCCGCTTCCTTGTACACATCTGTCCTTATCTTATAAGGCTTGCCGGGAATTGAGACTTCCTGAACGGTGCCACTACCCTGACCATTAACTTGGGCGACGATTGTTGCGGGGAGAGAAGACATTGTGTGCGGGGTACGTAGGCGATGATTGGAAAAAAAGACGGTGTGTGATGTCTCGCTTGACAATCAAGATTCCAACCTACGGCTCTCCTAGACTCTGTCGACTCCTTTATACTTACTCTTTTGCCCCGCCCTGGCGTGCCACATATGAAGTCGCCGAACTGTCCCAATAGTGAGTAATTCTGACAAATACACCGTGATTTAAACTGGGTCGTGTTGACAAATACGTCGTGGCTTTACTTGGGTCGCGGAACATCCCAACGAGGCGATAGAATTATGCCGGGCTACCCACAATCCAACTCAAGCCACCAGGTCCCTTCCCTTGACAATTCTAGGTTATATTTGATAGTATTATATCAACCCCTGGCTCGTTTCGTTCAGCATGCGTATCATATCCCCTCGTACTTCCTTGACGATGTCCGCCGCCCGCTCTATCCTCTTCACCATCCCAACCCCCGTTCCGGCCCAGATTGTGGCCACGTCTTTAACGTTAACAGTGTGTTGGGATTGCAGTGCCTGGGACTCCTCATAGAGCTTCTTCCTAATGTCGTTCATTGACATCCCTGCTCGTAGCCTTTCATACATGGCATTCCGGAGACAGCGGCCATCGTACATCTCGGGCCATTTGTTCGGGCCCCAAACATCGTCCCACAGCCGCGATCTCGCCGTCGAGACTCCACCATCCATGACCTCGAAGATTTCCTGACGGATGTCTGGCTCCAGCATGCCCTCCTCGGCCCCGAGAAACCGCGTCCCCAAGACGACACCACCGGCCCCGAGCATCATTGCTGCCGCGGCTCCCCGTCCATCCATGATTCCACCAGCAGCGACCAGGAGAACGTCCTGGAGCCCATTCGCCTCGAGCGCGTCGACGACTTCGGGAACGAGGGTCATTAAGCTTGCCCCGTTTTTGTGCCCATGCCCACCGGCATCCACGCCCTGCAGCACAAGGGCATCCGGGGCGCAGACCTTGGCCGTCTCCAGGGCCGTGGCGACGCTCCCAACTTGAATCCAGACCTTTGTGTTTGGCGAGGCCTGGCGAATGCCAGACGTCCAGCTGGAAAACTGCTCCACCGTTCCGAAAGACAGCCAGACCACGGCCGGGAGGTGCCGCGAGAAGACGGGAAGCCACAACTGAACCGGGTTGTCGACGACGATGATGCCCACGCTGACGGGAAGCATTGCAGGCTGATCAGCAACGCGGGGAACAAGACCGTCGAGGAGCTGCCTGGCACTGTTCATCTCCTCCTCTAATGCACGAATGCTTCCCGGGAACCCTATCTGCCCGAGGCCCCCGGAGCGTGAAACAGCTGCTGCCATCTTGCTAGTAGCGATGCCGGTCATAGGCGCGTTTGAAACCAATGGGAGCTGCACCCACGGCAGGGCCTGCTTGAATTTCTTGATGTGGGAGCTCATGGCGCTTTCGGCCATTGTGGGAGAGAATGGCAAGCTTATGAGCAAATATTCACAGAGACACCCAGATGCATATGTATTATATTACGACGCAACCTTGGCAGCGGCCAGCAGAAAATCTCGGCGTATCAAGGTATCTCGTGCCTGGCCAGGTCGGCGACCATGCCTTGTTCCGTCCATGACTAATAATCATTCGACAGAAGTCTCCGTTAACTTGCCGCTCCAGTTTCGAACGGCGCGAAAGTCGCCGGGTCGAGAAACGCTGCGTTCGTAACAAATAGAAACCAACCATTTCCTACCTCTTCAAGCTCTTTGTCCAGTAGAGCAAAACACCCTAACATTAAGAGAGACCTAATAGTTGATCATTAACTGTACCGCTTTCCAGATCTGGCTAAGGCAGCTCGGCTTCGGTACTCGCAAAGATCGGCACAGATAATTATATAAGTAAGGTTATCCCGCCATGCTTCTTAATTTCTGCAAGTAACAGAATAACAAGTTAGTGCATCCAATCAATTAAGCGCCACTATGGTCAACGTTGCAGTTCGGCTCTCTATGCTTTAACCTTCTTCAAATAACTTCTTCCGACCAGGTCAAAACCTTCAACCACCCCATTAACCACATTGCTCTCTCGGTGCCTTGTCTCGAGACAGCATTAGACTTTTCTACCACTATCATAGGCTTCCAGGTGCTTTTATCACCCGCTACTACCTCGCGGAGCGCTACACCCGATGCCCCGGTCTTCTGTATCTATCCCGCCTCTTTGCAGGTATGAGGCTTGCTCTGCTCTCTGGTAATAGTGTCAGCTTTGAGCTGTTCGAGTTTCAAGACCCAAAGATGGAGATCGGCGAGGAGGCAGATTTTGAGCGAGACTAAAAACGCGGGACTGTGTTTCACATTGCTGTTACGGTGCCTTCCGTTGGGGATATGGTTGCCAAGGTTTAGAGGGTAGGCGGAGCGTTGACTGGGAGAAGTTTGAATGTGTTTAGATACAGTGCAGCTTACGTTAAAGACCCTTGAGGCTACGTTATTGAACTGTTAGAATGCAGCTAAGAGATGCTTATGGGGAATAGGAGGTGGGGACTTTATAAATTGATAGTACAAAGTGATACCTACTCATATAGGGGACAGAAATCGCCCCGAATTTAGATTCCCGGCCGGAAAACTTGAAGCCTCTGAAAATCCGCTTTTGCAGTCGAAGTGAACGAGGGATGTATCGAGGTCAAACTACGCCGGCAAAGTAGACGTAGTTTCTGGGTAACGACGACTAGAAGATTATAACATATCCCATAAGTAGATAACCACGCTTCTATAATGAGCTTATACACCTGGGAGTCCTATATGAAAAGCGCAAGGCATTAGATATAGAGCTCTATAGAATATGTGTATATATCACTAGTTATGCACAGACACACGCCATTTCCGTATTGAGTATAAGCATGTTACGACACATATTATTATGCAACATGTAAACAGCAGTTCGTTACGCGAAGCAAAGGTACAGTACGCCTGTAGATATAACTCGGAATGGAACATCACTCCTGTAAGAATAAGTCTAGAGTATGTATCAGGAGGGGGAACCACTACTGGTAGAACTACTCTCATGTGGACTTCCGATTGTCCCGCCGTCAATACATTCTAGATAGCTGAATAACTAGCAATATAAACTGGTTATTTTAATGACATTTCGACTTTGCCCGACGTAACAACCAAGCGTTCAGGATACACATTTAACCGTCTATCAACCTAGACCTGCGCCAACTTACTCGGTTAGAGTTTTCTGTCACGAATATCACACTCCACCAAAATAGAGATTCTGAATCGATGTGGTATTACACAGTACTGTCCTTCCTCGATAGCATGGGAAGTAACTTGTCCCGATATCGACTCGTATCGTGTTATAGGGGGACATCCTGAGAAAGGAGTGGCAAATGTTTGTCGGCACGGAATGCGGCGAAGGGAGGGAAGTAGTACGAAGGATAGAAAATCGTCAGGAGCAAACTCGCGAGAGCCATCATCCTGCAACATCAATTAGCCCCACGTACGGGATAAGAGATAAAATTAATGAAAGAGAATTGATACACGGGCATGACGAATTGATACACGGGCATGAGCTTACACGGGCATGATTATCCCCGA
>WOFQ01000165.1:0-18730 GCA_012184525.1 Xenoacremonium recifei | reverse complement strand
TGATTTAGGTGTAATTAGGGCGAGTCCCTTAACAGTGGATGCCAAGGGATGTTGATGCAGGAGGGAAGTTGTCTTATACATAATAATACACTATAAGAGCTCTCTGGGGTAAGTTGAAGAGGGTAGAGGAGGCGTCGGAAATAAGCCGGAACTATAAGAGTCATGAATTTGACAGGGGGCAGGCGACAATTGAGGGCAGTAGGACAGTGTCATAACCGAGGTTACAACCCAGGTGTTCATATCATCTCCTTCGATCATGTACACTCTCACTGTAATGCCTGGTTGTGATCCCGATTTGGGTCCCTGTGAAAATGTTATGTGGTGCCTTCCATTTGTGGATCCATTCTCTATCTGGATAAAGCCAGATGTAGACATGTACCTGTCTAAGAACTCCCTGTAAGATGACTCCAGCCAGAAGATATCTCATGGATGGGAATCTATTTCGCATATAGGATACATAAACGATGTAGCAAGTGCCGCCGCTCCTATGGCCTTAGACTTGAGCATGAGAGGGACCATCCCGCCGGTGTTCTTGGTTATTTGAGCAAAAATAGAATAGATATTCTCAGCTTCAGCTATAGCATCCCTTTCTAGAGACTTGTTGCCAACAGTGAGTTCTTGATGGCCTGTCTGGTGCTCTCCAGACTTGCATCCTTGTCTGTAATGAACTCGAGTACGGGTTACATCGTCAACTGTTCGTACGGTTGATGTAGACATTTTGAATTGGAATATCACCGTATGTATACCGTGCAACATTGTTGCATCACACACTGTTGTAAATTCAATATGGGTCCGCTCCTGTTTGAAGACGGAGGTTATGTCAAAGATAGGGGATGGGGGGTTCAGGCATTCGACGGCGCTGAAAAGATAACTCCATAACACAACAAGATACTCGTCACAAGATACTCGTCACCAAACTGATAGTACCAGGCCTTGTGTGTATGTCTGGAGGTAATATGTGCATATTTCTCACTACTCTTAATATCTGGTCCGTAGCCTGCTCAAAGCAATCATCTGTGTTTGTGAACAACATAATCGGAAATGATAGTGCTTCGGTCAAGTATTCTGATGCAACAGAACCATATATACCATTTCTGGAAAGAGAGGCCTCAGGCAAATAGTCTCACCCATACCCCAGAGTATCCGTATAGGAACAGAACGACTCCGGGTCTCACTCGTGAGCGGAGAGCTGATACTATCAAGATGCGAGTCCCTATTGCCCAATCTGGGACCAGACAAAGCTATATTGTCCTCTCTATGCTATATGCCCATATCCATACACTTTTAGCCATAAAGATGGCAAAGTAGCCCTCACCATACTATGTACTAAACCATACCACCCCTGTTCGAGGATCATCTGGAACTCAAGGCAATAGAATGGTCCATAAGCCATACCCTGCTAGATCCCCACTCCTATTGCAAAACTGTAATCCTGTACGGCCAAGGAGGACACGGAAAGACCCTCATGCTAGAGGCCATAAATAGTGCGCTGATGAGATGTTGTGATACCACTCCAGACAGTGCTTTGACCAAATTTGGTAATGGGATGAGTCCCAGTGTAGCTTCTATAGTAGCTTCAAACAGTGTCGTGACGGCAGGAGACGTGGGAGGAGAAAACAGGAATACAAACCTCACAGTCATTAAGACTCTTACTGGTCACGATTTCATTCCAGTGCCACCGTCGAGGGTTAAGACTGCATGCACATTGTTCTATGCTTCCAATGTCCTGGATGACCCTCTCAAGAACAAAGAGTGGTGCACTGCTGCTATTATGCGCCGTGTAGTAGTGGTAATGCTGAGTGCACCCATCATGGAAGACTTTTCTGATAGAATACCATACGAAGCTACTGCTCGATTGGATTTTGCGCTGAGATGCACCCACACACGTGTTTCATACCCATATTTGCCGATAAGTTCCATGAGCGTACTACTGACACTCTTGGGCTCCAGGATACACGACGTAATGAAATACCTAATTCCTATAGCAGATAGTGATACTACACACGAGGAGATAATAGCTGCAAATAGCCTGATAGCTGCCACTCTTTCCACAGAGATATACGAGGTAGGTGGGCTTGCATTTTGCATATGGACTTCCATCGGCCTCGCGGTTAGGCGCTGGGACTTGGATGGAAGACCTGATGGGGCGTGTGATTGGAGCGGAAATAGTAGGCAGTAGCCTGTTACCGTTGTATTCTAGTTGGCTTCGCTATAGGATTCCGCTTTTTCTGGAAGTGATGATCCATCTATATTGCCCCAGTCAATATTACCCTAGTCAAAGATATCAAGAGCCGTGACACCGTTGGCGATGTAGTTGTAGCATGATCCCGAGCAGCCGTAGAAGCCGCCTGTAGCAGTGTGCAGACGCTGGGTGCCGTTATCGTCAAACAACATGAGATGGCGAGATTGGCCCGTGTACTGGTTGATGTTAATTAGACTCCACGTTGCCGAGTTATCTTTAGACACGAAAACACTTGTATCTGAGCCGGCTGAGAGGATCACAGCGCCCTCAGTGGTCGAGCCAGGGTAGCCATACCAAACACTGTAGGGCGAACCAGCGGCAGCGTGGCCGGAAGTCGTGACCAATGCTTGATCGGTGGCGGTCTGGAATTGCGTCGGGTCACTGGCAAGTCGAATGTGGGCGGGACAACCACTGCCGGTGGGAGGGTTGCAGTACTCGTAGGATAACATGTACTTTCCAATGGCTGGGAGATAAGAAACCACGGCCATGCCAGGACGGGCGTTGTGAGTGGTGTAGGAGACAACGTCCATTGCTGCAGATCAGGTGAGCAAGTCTGTAGTGGTGGTGAGGGAGAGCTTCTGGGAGTGTGCGGAGTCCCGCTGGTCGCTGAAGTACACAAGTAGCTTTCCACCATACTCCATGAAGAAGGGTTCCCAAATAGCAGCATCGCCCGTCGTGACAGTCTCGGGTCCAGCACCATAGGCAATGTGACTGACGAATGACCAGGTCAAGCCTAAGTCACTGGAAGCATACAGATCAATGTACACACCACCGGTAAGACTCAGCGGTGTTGAAACTCCGGCGATGAGCAGCGTTCCAGCAGGGTACGCTCCGTAATCATTCTTCAGGATGTACATATCAGGCTCTGGAAATGGTAAGCGAGATCTACAATCCACGGAGTCTTTTTGAACGTACGGAAGCGCATACCCCATCCATTTTGGGTATCAGCAACCTGGGAGCGGTTGGTCCACGTAGCTCCACCATCGACTGAACGAAGGATCTTGAAGGTGTCAAGATTCTGGGCATTCTCGCCGTAGGGATAATCCTCCCATGTCAGCAGCAGACTTTTATCTTGTAGCTGGATGGAACGAGCGTAGGCCACTCCCCACAGAGGTGCCTCCTTTAGAGGGTAGTACACTGGGTTGTGGGTGAAGGTGGAAAAGGGCGCAGGAACTGCCCGGTCCTGAAGCTCAGGCGTGGCTCGACAAAGTGCCGTTACGGCGAGCGCCGACCAGAGTGTGATGGACGCATACATTTTGCGGGGATGAGGTAAGAATGTGATGAAGTTGCGCTTGAAATGTGGCCATCGTCATCCGTAACGGCCTCTTTTATAGACGAACTTCACATCACCTATGAGCGAGCAATAAGTCCTTGGTACATGGTAAATGCCCCACACCTTCCCCATGGAGTAAACAAAGCGCTATAGAAAACCACGAGAGCCTTTCCATGGGTGCCAAAATAGCGATCGGCAACGTTAGGGGAGAGTCGGGCACTTCCCGAACAATTGCCAAGGCGCTTGCGGAATGTCGGGCGGCGCTCTAGATGTAGCTGGACGACATTGCTATTAGAAAAGGTTTATCAAAAACCCTCCCTACCTCCATTCAATTTGGGTTTCCCTATATTTACCTTTAGATTGAATACATCGCAATGCTCAAGGAACCGGTGACTCAGGTCACACTACCGCATACCCCCGACCATACTGTGGTTGACACTTTCGATTTCGACGATGCCGTCCAGATGGTACAGAATGGGCAGACACTCGAACGAGCGACTCAGGACCTTCTTGCCGTCATGACTCGGGCAGAACGTCTCTCGTTGCTAGACGGAGACGACCTGTTCTGGAAGGGCCTTCGTGGAATCCTGTTCGACCGTTACAACCGTGAAGCTTTCATCATGGGGGCAATTCCACGGTTGAAAATAGCTGGAATTCGATTTACTGATGGTCCGCGCGGTATCGTCATGCGCTCATCTACGTGCTTCCCAGTGTCAATAGCCAGAGGCGCCAGCTGGGATGTGACCCTCGAGCAACGTATTGGGGACGCCATTGGCCGGGAAGGACGTGCACAAGGCGCCAACTATTTTGCCGGAATCTGCATCAATCTCCCCCGGCATCCCGCCTGGGGACGAACTCAGGAGACCTACAGTGAAGACCCCATACTGTTGGGCGAATTCGGTCTTGCATTACATCGCGGCGTCCGTCAACATCTTATGACTTGCGTAAAGCATTTCGCGTTGAACTCGATGGAGAATGCTCGCTTTAATGTGGATGTGCAGGTCGACGATACAGCCTTGCACTCAGTCTACCTCCCTCACTTTCGTCAGCTCATTGAAGGAGGAGTATCCTCAGTCATGTCATCTTACAATTCCGTACGAGGTGATTTCGCGGGAGAGAACCACGAGCTCCTCAACACCATTCTTCGCGAACAATGGGGATTTCGTGGATTTGTGCTGTCGGATTTCATCTTCGGATTCCGGGATCCAGTCAAGTCCATCAAGAATGGATTAGATATTGAAGCTCCTTTTCAGCAGCAGCGCGCCTTGTGTGTGTCTGAAGCACTCGAGCGTGGGGACTTGAAATGGACAGACATCGATCGCTCCTGCGCACGTATTATTCGCGCGCAAATAGAACATGTCTTACGTACAGGACGGACGATTCCAGATTCCTCTGTCGTCTTCTGCGATAAGCACAGGCAGCTAGCCCGCGAAGCCGCATCGCGCGGAATGGTTCTCCTGAGGAATGATGTCGTCTCAAACTCCCCATTACTTCCGTTGGATCCTGCCACATTTCAGACGGTGGCAGTCATCGGCCGGCTCGCTAATATGGCTAACACTGGAGACCGGGGCTCTTCAGCCGTATTCCCACCCAAGGTCATCACGTTGTATGAGGGCCTCCAAGAAGCTCTTCCCGATAAAAAAATCATGCTTCAGGATACAGACGATGTTAAAGAGGCCCGGAAGGTCGCGCAAACAGCGGATGTTGTTCTATGTGTGGTAGGCTACGACGCGATGGACGAGGGTGAGTATGTCGTTCCTTCGTTCGGAGACCAGAAGGAATTGCTTGATCTTCTTCCCCCTACATTGGATGAGCAAGATGCGGAGGTACGCGCCACCATCGCGAGCCAAAAGAACACTGGCTTTGCCACCGGCGATGATAGTGATGGTCTGGTTCCCGGAGCCGGAGGCGATCGAAGGTCTCTTAGATTACGAGATCGCGATGTGGAGATTCTCAAAACCGTGACCGATGTCACATCTCGTGTCATCGTCAGCGTTGTGGCAGCTGGTGCAGTCATCATGGATGACTGGCTGGACAGAGTCCCGGCACTTCTCATGGCCTGGTACAGCGGCGGAGAAGGTGGTCACGCGCTGGCAGACGTCCTCCTCGGCAAGGTCGACGCCAGCGGGCGAATGCCGTTTTCAATCCCCAAAAGCGAGGAGCACCTCCCAACCTTTGATATTGACGCCTCAGAGATTACTTATGATCGCTGGTTTGGACAAAGACTGCTTGACAAGCTCGGCGTCGTGGCACAATTCCCCCTCGGCTACGGTCTTTCTTACACCAAATTTGCCATGGAGGGACTGACCATTGATGCAAGTCCTCAGGATTGGAGCTTGGAGCGTTTCACCGTCACAACTACGGTCACTAACACCGGGTCGCGAGCTGGCAGGCACGTCATCCAAGTATATGGCACTCCCCAAGTACCTGATTTCCCTTCCAGGGTTCTGTTGGGGTTCCAGACTCTGGAACTGGATCCAGGCCAGTCGACGCAGGTCGGGGTGAGATGCTCGACGAGGCCGTTGAAACGCAGAAGTGGGGATAAATTTGTGCTGGTAGAAGCGTCGATTGGCATTGAAGTTGCAGCATATGCAGGAGAAGAAGCCTGCTTGCGGACTGCTATTGCGCCGACATCGTAATGTAGGAATTTATATTCATATTAGGGTTATTACTGTTGATACTACTTACATAAAGTCAAGCAAGACAGATTTCAAAAAGCCAATGACCCTATCCTCGGGAGTCCCCCTCCAATATTCAAGCATTGCGATTGTATCTGAAACTAACGTTTGCCAGCCTGTCGGCAGCAGATCTGAGAGGCTGCTACGGGCGACTGCTAAGAGGACACATGCACTACGTGTGGACGAGCGCTGCATCAACCAGGTGCCATGGTGTCGATAGTAGAACCCAGGCCGGTTGATGGAGAGTCGATCATAGTGAACGCGCACACCCAAAGCAGCCAATTCAGACGCACGGGTAGTCGTGTGTGGTCCGAATAATATTTGGGTCTCTAGAAATGGCCATGTCAACACTTCGTAGTTGTACGTCAATCGACCTCGTAGAACAAAGAGTAGCACGTCGGCCGTGTTCGTCTGCAGGCCGGCGTCGAGGCTGATTGTATCTGGCAAGGAAGCCTTCCAGGAAGCCAGAGACGTCTCCAGATCAATTATTCGTTCTGCCAGAGTTTCCAAAGAATTTTTTTGGGTCTTCAAATACTCCGACAGCGTCTGCCGCGCCGTCATTTCGGAGCGCCAGAGCGAAATTTCGGCGAGATAAAAGTACCATTCTCGGAGCTGTCCTTGGTCAAAGACTTGTGGCAGAGTCGGGAACAGAGCCGGATGGTCATAGGCCGCCGATGTGAAATCAGGCATGTCCAATTCAAGCGGAGTTCTCGCTCAGACTTCCAACACGACCAGTAGATGCTTTCTTCAGCCTGCTTCTCAACTTGGGCGGGATCTCGGGGCCTGCGGCGATTTGCTAGGGCGGCAGACATTTGGCAAGTGGCGAGACCTAGTAGGAAATGACGCCAGGCATCGAACGGTCGCATTAAAACCATCATGAAAATGCCGCTATAGAAGTGACATCTGGCCTGCGTGAGGTAGTCGCCGCGCCACAACATGTCCTTGCGCTTCTCCGCAGCATCAAACAAAGCCTGAGCATCTGCCCAACGCTGCTCGTAGAGGCTCCCGGTAGAGTCGGGTATCGAAAGCTCAGCATATTCGGACGAGCAGGCTCCATTAGAAAGCACGAGAAGAAGCAGGCAGGACTCTGCATCCCAACCGATGCCATTGAGTTGAAACTTTGACCACTGGCTCCGGATGTGCTGTTCATCCAGGACTGGGTTCAAAGTGTGGACGTTGCGGAAAAACGCTTCCAAATAACCGGCAAACAGGCTAGGGTTAAGGCCTTGGTCTAAAGCCGCCGCCTGTCCTCGGATAAACGAAGCTGGTTCGATGCCCTGTTCCAACTCGTCGGCTGTGGGACATTGCGGTGGCTCATGAGGTTGCCAAATGTCCCAAGCAAGCACCTGACCTACATTGCCACGCTGCAGGTGCTGCTCCAAGCGCAAGCCGTGTGTGTCATGGACTGACGGAGCCTGGGTGGAGGTCCGGGTGATGGGCGTGACGTTAACGTGTGGGGAGCCGGAACGTTCTCTCTCTAAACGGCCAGACAAGGACTCAACTTCGCCTTGGAGCTCTTCCAGCTTGGCCAGAATGGCCAGGCTGGCTGGGTCGAAGCCTGCCGTGGCCGAAGCAGGTCCTGGAGAGCAGGTTGCTCCAATCCGCCGGCAATAGGAGCAAGGCTTCTCGTTGTCGCATTTGGCTCGCCGGGCCCGGCATATCTAATTCTTGTTTAGAGACGGGGGTTGACAAACTCGGCACATCCCATGTTCCCGTGGCCGTGGCTCACCTGGCAGGCAGTGGCTGTACACTTGCGAACATACGCCGTCCCAGCTCTAGTCACTGGGCCTCGATGGCAACGTCCCTGGAGTTCCTGGGGTGTCTGCGACATAATGTGGGGTGCGTAATGGGGTGGAGGGAAGGCCGCGGAGTTGAGGGCGAGTCCCGAATGTTTATGTATTTGGACGATGTCTGGTCGCGGATGGTCGGGCAGAGTTTTCAGGGCGATTAGAAAAGGCATTAGTCTCTAGGTTTTGTAGCAGCTCCAATCCGGAGGCGGCGCTTAAACGAGCTCTAACCCCACGGCGGGGGAAGATGCGGGGCGAGGCCGCGGAAAGTCGGGCAGCCCTCTATTTCAGGAGTCTTCACCCAACTCCCCGCACGCCCGCAAATCTTTCTCCATAAGGCATGTTTAAATACCGGAGGCATGGCCCATGGGGTTCCCACACGCTTCTTTCAACTACCTCCATCATTTATCTATTATCAAGATGCAGCCTCACTTGTATCAGGTACGTCCTCGGTCGGGACAATCTTTGCTTATCTACCACAGCTAATGGCACTCTCCAGCTCCTTGTGGGACTTTTTGCCTCATTCGGCTCTTTTCTCTTTGGGTGAGTGCTACTCGAGGCTCTGGTCCACCCATCCATGCGCTATACTACAACTAGAAGCTAACACGTGCGAATGCAATCAGTTACGATCTCGGGGTCATTGGCGGTGTTGTTGCTTCGGACTCCTTCGTATCCACGTTCCACGACCCGTCGTCAAATGAAATGTACGTATTCGTAACCAACTTCTGGCTGCTTCGCCGGCAAATAGTCGTCAGCTAACTGACCTTGTCCCTGAACAGCGGTGCCGTTGTCTCAGTCTTCACCGGAGGGGCCTTCTTTGGTGCTGCCGTAGCAGGTATCACTGCCGATCGCCTTGGTCGCCGTTGGACCATCATCTTGGGAGCTTTGATCTTCTGCCTTGGCGGCGCTGTGCAGACCTCTGCTCAAAACCTCGGATATCTTTATGGTGGCCGAGTAGTGGCTGGTCTCGGTGTTGGTGTTCTGGTTATGATCGTCCCACTGTATCAAGCCGAGATCGCCCATCCAGCTATTCGTGGACGTCTGACAGGATTGCAACAACTCTTCATTGGGTTCGGAGCTACCACCGCTGGTACGTAAAGAGACTCTTTACCTTCCCGTAAAACTTTACATGAACGAGGAAACTAATATGCTCTAGTCTTCACTGCGCATGGCACTGTCGACAACTTCACTGGTGACAACCAGTGGCGTGTGCCTCTCGGTATTCAGATCATCCCGGCCGGTATCCTGGGAGGCGTTATTCTCCTGTTCCCGGAATCCCCCCGTTGGCTAATGGACCACGACCGACACCAAGACGCCCTCGCTACTCTAGCCAAGCTTCACTCCAATGGAGATCTCAACGATGAGTGGGTTCAGGCGGAATATAACCAGATCAAGGACAGAATTCGTGATGAGAAGGAAAACGGTGCTTCAAGCTTGTACGAGCTCTTCAAGGACCCGACGTCATTTCGACGACTTTTCCTTGTCTCGGCTCTCCAGGCCTCTGTTCAGATGACCGGTGTCTCCGCGATCCAATACTTTTCCCCGAACATCTACCAGCAGGTCGGAGTTGGCACTTCCAAGGCCCTTCTTTACACCGGAATCTCATACCTCTGGGGAATTGCCGGTCAGATGTGCACTGTTCTCTTCATCGACCATATCGGACGACGTTGGCCCCTGATTATAGGTAACTTGACTTGCTCAGTCTGTTTTATCGTCACGGCCACAGTCATCGCCAAATTCGACCTTGTCAGCAAGAGTACACAAGATGGTCTCCTCTGGTTGTTCCTTGTCTTTGGATGGATCTTCCAGTTCGCTTTCTCCATGTGCTGTGGCTCGCTTTCGTGGGTCATTCCCTCAGAGATCTTCGATACCAAAACCCGTGCTCATGGCGTCGCCATTGGTTGTCTCGTCAGTTTCGCGTTCAACACTATGATCGGACAGATTACGGACTCTGGTGAGTTCTCTATTGACACTTTTTCCCTTTCATGCTTACTGATTCAGAATAGCCATTGAGTCGCAAGGCTGGCGTTACTTCCTCCTCTTCGTTATCTGCAACATAACCAACGCCATATTTTTCTGGGCATTCTTGCCAGAGACCAAAGGTATTCCTCTCGAAGAGATGAACCGCCTCTTCAAGGAGACAGGTTGGTTCATTCCAGGGCAAAACAGTATTCTTTCCAAGACCGAGCTTGCAGTCAAGGCGCCTGGAACCGAAGTGAAATCTGCCAGTGTTCATGTAGAGTCTTTTGCCTAAGTACTTCCGGTGGCCTTTCTCGCAGTTCCATGGCAAATTGGCGGGAGCGTAAGGATAATTTAGTGTGCGGTGAAATCGAATGCGAGCTTTGCCTTTGTACAGCTATAGTCCGGCACTAAGTCAGGGCCAGCCTAATAGTTATATCTGTCTAAGCTGCTGCTAAAGGGGACAGCTATTTAGTAACTTAGCTAGACGCACCTCAGACCTTCCAAGACTTTGACTTCGAGATTCCAAATCCAATTCGACGTCTCAGATGCTTAAGTTGATATCGCCCTAGCGGTTTTCTTCTACTTCTCATTTGAAAAATGTTGTTACTGCGACATTTCACGCACCGCATTGGCGGACTTCTGAGCCCGTCTGAGTAACAACGTCTACCCTATAGGGGTGAAACCTAGATAGCTAGGTCTCAAATACAATACAAAAAATTGATGCAAGACCAGTACAGTAGCCTCTTGCCCACTTTAATGTTGATCCAGTTATCGTCCTCTCAGAAACAGCGGATAGTCCTTTCATGTTTCACCTCGTAAATTCACCTTAGATGCGAGTACAATCCTGTCTGCGTACAAATATTACCATCCGGGTCAATTTAAATATCATCCAACGTAGTTACTTGTTGTTCTTCTCTCTGTCTCAATCGATTTGCTCCTCTCAAGTAGGCGTTCAAATATGTACCGAAAGTTCCATTATTTTAAACGTATACATTACCTTGTCCAAGCTTGTGGTTCCGTTTTACCCTCAGGAGATGATTGATTCCACATGTAATCCGCAGACGGAAATCAATTCCCGAATATAATGCTAGATTTAATACCACGTAGATAATTGTAAACCTAGCTCTTGAATATTATGTTATCTCAGCTAATATCTTCCCTGTCGAACCCATCCCGTAACATTGCTTCAATGAAGATAGATAATTTGGAGTACTATCCAGTACCAATATTTGCTCTCCCATACAGCATCTTTCTAATTACACTGCTCAACCCTTCTACAGGATCAATATGTCGGCCACGGAGATCATATTGCTAATTCAGAAAGGAAAAATATGGCATACCCAGCTTGTATAGAATATGAACAGGGGACAAATGCAGACATTTTCCCTCGAGGCCATTTCACGCGGCGCGTTAGCGACAGATTATAACAAGGACGTTTCCAGACCCACGCGCGCCGTCGCGATCCTTTCCTTCCCGTCTCAGCTATTGGAGCAACTCACTCGCCACGAAAGCTCAAGTCAGGAAGTCTATGTGGGTACGGGTTTATGACTCGGCCTATTCGACGGAATATCCAAGTCAGACACCGACACCTGCTCCGTTCACTACATCAAGGTTGCCGGATTGTAAAAAGCTGTTGCACTTGGCCAAGCCGCCCCACCAAGAATGTCGATTCCATTGCACCACCTTCTAAACAGTCCAGACAAGGTCAAAGTCGCAATACCCATCCCAAGTACGTACACTGTTGTCGTTTAGACGCGGTTTCCTTGCATCTTAGGGTTGGAATACTGTTATTACTAAATGTTCAATCTTGCTATGTCCATAGCCTCTTCTACCTGGCATGGACTCGCCGGATACTGGAAAAATCGCATATTAGCCGTTTCCATCTGGCGGCTTCCAGCTGCACTGTGCTTGAGCGCTGTCGATATCTACTCTTTCTTTAGAGGAATAAAAACATAATCACGTTAATTTCGCTTCCATGAAGACAAATCTTTTTAACTTCTTTTCGGGTGCTAAGCGAGCGACAAGAGACAGTGAACCAATTACTCCAAGTAGCAGTATGAAGCGAAGCATCGTATGAAGAAGGAAGAGACAAGCACTTAGCGCGCTCAACTATGCATAGTGATAATACAAGGCTAAGTCAATCTATCGCAGCCAAATGCTATGGTAAGCCCGCTTATTAGTCACATGCTAGGCCTATAGGTCTGTGGGCTGGGTTATTACACCTATGTCTTTACACTATATTACCTGTGATCTCTAAATTATATTGTAACTTAGCAGACTCATATTCCATCTTCTTATTTATAGTTTACCGCATAAAGCTGGAATCCAACTTGCTCTTTCTGGTACTGAACTCGACCGTCCTTAGTGAGAGCCAAGTATTCTCCATCCGCGCTTTGCAGGGCATATGAGTGACCTTTTCGGTAGTAAGTGACTCTGAACTCTTGCGCGGATCCTTTGTCCTTGTTTAGTGTATGAGATCTAGATATGAATTTGTCATCGAGAACGCTTGAAAATTTGAATGTTGGGCCATTATCCTCGACATCACTTTGGTGTACCACCCAACGCTGTTGAGTGATTGAATGGTCGGTCGATGCCTTTGTAGCTGAGTAGACAGTGCAAATCCGTTCATTTCAAGTGTAATGTAACGCCCCTCTATCAGATTTCCACGCATGGGCTTATAGCCGTTCTCGACAACATCGGATAATCGAGAAAGTGGGACCTGCTCGCCGTATGGTACGACTGGCTGTTCCGGGTATGCAGCTTCACATTCAGATTGATAGGTTAACATCTCCGTGTAGTTTCCGCTGGCCTGCTTGGAAGGAATGTCCGGGATGTTGGGATGCGAATAGTCAGGCTAGAAATATACAAATGAAGATGTGAGCTCTGTACATGAAAGCGTATACATGAAGAGCTTGGTATGAAACATGAAGTGTAATACATGCGTTGTCGAATTCAAACGCGTTGACAAGATCTGACATACTCTCTCGGCGCCAGTCAGAAATCTCGTCTATCCAATCATGCATAAGTGAAATGTCTGCAGAACAGCTATGAAGATACTTACCAACCCTGAAGTCCTTGAACCTATTGGCTTACAAGAACTTCTCTGAAGTCATATCGTTAGTGAGCAGTAGTCTCAGCCTGAACAGGTACAAGATTCACCAAGAAAGAGAACTATTAATAGATTTAGCATCGTATCTCTTCTCAAATTTGTCAGGGCGTACTTTGAGATATATGATCGGCGTGCTCGGTGAAAACACGTCCTCCTCTAATCCAAGGTGAAATTATGTAAAAGGGAACACGGGACCCTGCCGTTTAGGAGATATATTAGTGGCCTCAACATGAAAAGGGCCATGCCTCTTACCTGGACCAGCATACACCTCCCCGAGCGTCCCATACGGGTCTTCCATCCACTCTCCGGTAGTCCCTTTGCTGTCAGTTTTATTAATTAGGCAGGTTCTCTAGTCTCTTCTAACTTCAGAAGCTCACGGTGAGTGGTATGGGGTAACATGGTCGTACCAGCCACCTTCCTCTTTGCAGTTGTCAATATACAGTAGGCGAAATCGAGATGGAGTGGACTTGCCATCGTAGGAGATTAACATCACTGTGTCTTTCCAAGCCTTACCGTTCACCACTGCTTCGACAAGGTGTTTTTGCAACCAGGCCCCATTGTTTGGAAGGCGAGGAGGATGCTCAGTGGTAACAGCAGGCCCGATAAGCCACGAAATCTGAGGAAGGGTACCTTCTGTCGCATCCTTTACGAACTGATCGTATGTGCTATTCCATAAAACCCAACACCATTATCGTATAATGTTCTCCAGGCTCAGAATTCTGGAAGTCCTCAAAGTAGCGAAGAGAGATATTCATATAAGCCATATCATCGTCCGACTGGAACAGTCGCCAGCTTGCTCCAGCATCCTGGACATACTGTGAAATGATTGGTACGCCTCTATGGAGCAGTGTCGCTGAGAACTTGGAGAACATGACTTACCTCTGCAACAGGTTTCCAAGTCAAAGGGCAACAGTTGATCCGGTCTTCTTCGTCGCAGGCTAGATATGCGACAGTCAGAGCAGTCTCTTGCTAGCGGATTTGTGGTCTCTAAATACTGGAAGCACAGGAGTTCTCCAAGATTGGTCCCCCCGCGTCAGGACTTTGTTTACCTCCTGGAATATTAACAGAGCCGCCCATCCCTGTTAAGACTAGTTAATTATATAGTTTTACTGATGTGTCCAATGGGACAAAGATCTTTTTCTTACACATGACGCGATTTGGGTTCGTGACCGCAACGACGGATTGCTATATCAACTCAAAGATTCGTCTTTCAGTCCTCTGAGGCTCATCCGATGCTCGTCATGGCTAGTCGTACCTGATACATGTCTGCGACTGTGAAGCTCTCGGCGATTGCGAAGTGTACGGGGATATTATTACGATCATAATACATCATGCTCCATGGTGTATTAGCGACGGCCCATTGATCGTTCGAATCATTGTTGAGCGCCTCATGTACTTCAGTCCAGGCATTGGAGCCTCCCCAAGTACGTTGCGCAGCGTCTGACCAGTTTCCACCTAAGTAGTCTGCTTTGAAAGGCAACAAAATATTAGTATTGTTTGAGAGGTTAGAGGTAACAATTCTTCAATTTTTGGAAAGCTTGATTAGTGAAAATATCCTCCGATTGGGAATTACTCCACGAGAGAACGTACTGCTGAAAAGTGTTGAGACCAGTGCTGGGGTTTATTTGGACATTTGTGTCGGCGAAACCTCGAACACCAGCCATAGTCCCAAAATAGTGATCGAAAGACCTGTTCTCAAACATCACCATCACGAGATGTTTGACATCGGATAGCGATCCTGCGTCTACAGCCGTTGCCATGCAGGTGCACATGAGAAGTTTGCGGAGAGACATGTCGATCGACCTGGTACTTTGGATCGTTTTGTGATAGCTTACTGCCACTGTTCACTTGAGCGAATCCGAAATCCTCGCAAAGGTAGTTCCAAGCGTTTATATGCAGGCATTATCAAGGGCCATAATTCTATGCAGCTAGACACTTCCGTATGATTATGGGAATAATTCCTACGTGGTTCCAGGACCATCCAGATTGAAGGATTCGGCTCCACACAACCATTCCTACAACTCGGTTACATACGCCACGTGTCAGGATCTCTAGAATCCCATTTGCGACCTGAAGAAGTCAATGAGACACTATGCCTTAATCAACGAGCGTCGCAACATCAATCCTCGGCAAGTTATTGGTCACAGTCTATTTCGAGCGACGGCTACTAGTCTATACATTAGCGCTTCGGTTAGCTTTGTTGATTTACTTCCATGAACAGGTCTTTCTAACACTGATTTTCAGTGTCACTCTGATCCGCCTCTTAATCTACAAGTACTATTGCACGGTGAACCCACAGCCAAACCTGGTATCTGCGACGTGAGGACACTTTGTGTTCCAGCGGAAAGCTCACCATCGGCAGTTTTCAGGTCACTGAGTCGCAGAATCCTTTTTGTGTCATTTGAAATTCCATTCAGCATAAGGAACAAAGGGCTAGTTGGAAATATCCGTCAGATTTTAGTTTTCCCCAGGGCCACGCGTTTTACTCAGGTTCACAGAGCAACCGAGCAGGGAGAGATAAAGGAACAGTCGAAAATCGTTCGGTGTGACAAAAGGGGAAGGTCCAGAATATCGTGCAATTAACCGTCAATCATTTTGGAAAAGGGGACTACAAACAGCACACCATGCGCCATTGTCGAGTGGAGCATGTTATCTCAGTGGGTCATAGTAGGATGCGAAGGAACATTGGTAGCCGGATGTGAACGTCGACTAACGCTTCCAAAAAAAATTCTGGCATGGAATTCACGTGCAAGATTCATGTGTCATTTTCGGAGCGCACAACAGCTTCGGGTAATCAAACAGACAGAGGATTCTGAGGGTGTAGCGGAAGAGCCTATCGACACGGCCGGCCACCTTATATCAAAGTAAGGTGATTGCGAATACTGTCTATACAAGAGGAGATGACAAGTAGTATAAGGCGAGTTAGAAGTATGTCAGACTCTAATTGATTTGTTGTTTCTTATGCAGTGTTATGTATTAATTAATGTGTGTCAAGCACAAGGATATCCTGAACAGTTCTACTTCATCTACAAGCAGAGAAGCATGCTGGAACTCTAGAAGAACGTGAATAGGGTTGCGCGGAAGCCATGGATGAATTATGCACAAGTTCCTTGACTAGCCACCCGCTTGCCCACAGAGAGGGGAGTGGCCTTTGGCCTTTGCGTGATTGCGAAGTGTAGGGCCCCATATACTACAAGTAATTCTGTAGGAGAAATCCCACTAGAAGAAACACAATAACAGCCACACCCAGCTTGCTGCTCACTACAATAACTGTCCTATCTCCAGCATCTTGAATATTCGCTCCGGCGAGAAACATTGTCAATTACCAAGGTGCACCTTGTCTTATTTTGGAACGGGACATGCCCCCGCGAGCTGGCTGAG
This sequence comes from Xenoacremonium recifei, assembly GCA_012184525.1. Classification (NCBI taxonomy): domain Eukaryota; kingdom Fungi; phylum Ascomycota; class Sordariomycetes; order Hypocreales; family Nectriaceae; genus Xenoacremonium; species Xenoacremonium recifei. Next base: position 2,298 of record WOFQ01000165.1, on the reverse strand, counting down.
CGGGTGATCGGCTCGCCCCGATAAGGCGGACTAACAACTGGACTGGAGCCAGGTACACTCACTACCTTCCTCCCCAGGCTGGATTGACTGGTCAGAGGTGCCGTAGCTATACTCTATTCCGTGGCAGTGACCGTACATAGCCCCCTCCCTCAATTTACTGACGTCTTTTTAACGACCAATTACCCTTCAAAGTAACGCAGGTTTCAAAACAGGAGTAGTCGCGCCCAGTTCCGGGTGCATACACCGTATGTCGACAGCGCATAAGAAACCATCCAGGAGTGTTCGCCAGTCCAGACTGCTGTTCTTTGACGTTTCTACAGAGGGCCTAATGCATGCCTCCAGAAACGGCTGCACCTTCTCTCAGATTCTCGAACGCAATCTAGACCTCCAGCGTCCCAGGATCCCTCTGTTCAGGAGGCCACATCAGGTTCTGGTTGCAAGTCGTGACAGCAAGAGTTCCGCTGACGACTTAAACTCAGTTAGCTTTGGCATCCTTAAGCTGCGTAAGAACATGTCCGAAAGGTCCGACTTTCCAGACAATCTTACGGACCTCTAAAACATACATAAGAAACCCAAGTCGACGCGTGTACAAAGGAAGGCCCCCGCCTGTCCTCGATTTGCAAAGTTCCTAACTCATTATCCTCTTGACAGACTTTGCATAAAGCTCTCGGCAGTCCTATGGATGGTTTATAGAGACAGGTGAAAAATATATGAATCCAATAAACACTTTTATTATCCAATACCACCTCCATGATAGTTATTGGGGCCGTGCTCACGTATAAGTGGCACCGGCAAGTTCCCACGAATTGATTTACTCCCATATCCGCATGTGAGCAATTCCGAGTTGTCTTCATCTGTACTTTCCAATATCATATGGAGCAATTGTACAATTTAAAATTCAAAGACTGTGAGCTAATCCTCGTCCCCGAATACAACAGCATTCTCGAAGGCCCAGTCCCTTATATCGTAAAAGTTTCGGCAGGTATGCAAGGTGCTGAAGTCTGGCCAATGGCCGTCGAACCCATCATAGTATTTGAATGGGTAGACTCCAACGTCGCTCTGGCACATGAGGTTGATGCGTAATATCTCGAGGCAATGATCTATTCATCAAGTTAGCCCAGTAATTAGTATCTTACAAGAGCAGAGAAGCTCACCCAGGTGCCCCCTCAGGTTCTCAGCAGTTGTTTCAATGTCTCCACCATGGTGCGAGTAGTAGTCCTTGTAGCTATCCTGTCTAAGGAGATTGAGGCAGTGGAGTTGATGAAACACTTGTATCCCGACACGATATCCTTCGGCGCCAGTTTTCGGGTGCTTAATTGTTAGGGACTTGGGGTCGAGACCAAGACGATCGAGCTCCTCACGGTTGATCATTTGATCACCAACGTCATAGGTGATGTGATCCCACGCCTTGTCCACCTCTGGACCATATCCCACGTACTCCGAGTGTTCAAGAACTGGGGTAATGTTGTATCGTACTGTCTCATATCTGACGACAGACTGCGCGGGTGCTGAGAGATGTTAGAAAAGTATGTCTCAAGTCTCACAAGGTCCTGCTGTTTCTTACAATAAGGCGATAGATATTGTGCACAGAAATGGTCTAAAGGCAAGCTGACGCGCATCCAAAAAGATAGAGCCAAGCAGATCAACGACATCGAAAAGAGCAAGCCGTTGCATGTCCAAACAAGAAAAGAAGGATTCTTTCGAAAATGCCCCCAGGTCTGAGGGTGATCAGCAAGTCCCGCTGGCTGTGACAACATCCGGCTCTTCTCAGAGGACGGCTGCTCCTCGTCAAGAGGAATAGGTTGATAAACGGCATCTGTCTTAGCTACCATGGCTGTATGCACAAAAGGGAAAAAGTTCGAAGGAAAAGAAACTTGTGAAAAGGCTGTCAAACAGCTTGATTCGCTCAAGCGAATGGCAGACAGGAGCGAAAGAGAGTTGAAAAAAGTCAGAGGATCAAGAAAGTAACAGTGCGATTCCAGATCAACTGAATCGGAACAGACAAAAGGGAGAAAGAAGTCAAGATGAGGAGCAAACATATCATGAATGGCTACATAAGATGAAAAGATTTCTCAAACTTCATCCGGGCGGCTTTGAATCCACTGTGACACTCATGAAGCGACTTGTGGGGAGGAACTCTAAGCGCGGTCTGAGGAAAGTCGGGGATCTCGTATGATCGCCTAAATTCCAAAACAGGAGAACAATGACGCCTCTGGTTACGACCCCCCCCCCCCCCCGCCCCCCCCCCCCCCCACCACACAAACACAAAACACCCAAAAACGAAAGACAACAACAAAC
>WOFQ01000164.1:0-18752 GCA_012184525.1 Xenoacremonium recifei | reverse complement strand
AGCTGAACACGTCCTCTTGTCCCTCTAGGGAACAGGCAGGTGCAACTCCTGCAGGACGCTAATTAAAACAAAACAAAACAAAACAAAACAAAACAAAATGGCACGACTTGGACGGTCGGTGGTGATAATACTTGTGACGAGTCCTCCCGTTCTTGCTGCCATGAAGTTGGATGTTCTTATAATCAAGAAAGAGATTTCAACAGCAGTCTTTACTTACGGATCAGTAATGCACAAAGACGACAGAGTGTGAGTCAGAGTCAAAGCAAGGTGTCCACTGAGCCGGCGAACGCGCTTCGCGCATCTCGCACACTCATTGGTCCGTTGCGACAACGGTTGATGTTAAAAAGGAAGAGAGTACGGAGTACGAAGACGCGTTGCACGTGAGGCGCTTTGCTCCGGGCCCTATCCATGATCACCGTTCCAGGCACGATCTAGAACCCTATCGCGCTTCGACACACTGTGAACCTCCAAACTCTGGACAGCAACAGCCCAACGAAAATGCCGCGCGAGGCATAGGAGAAGTGGGGTTCAAGGAGTGATGTTAGAGTCGAAGTGCGGCGTTGCAAATCGTCGACAGCACTTCGGCTATCCGCAGTCTCCGCTACCGGGCATATAGAAACTGCTGACACACATTCGAATCAAGTCAAGTATAGGAATAAACTGGGATTGCTTAGGGAACTGTTTTGCATTTGTAGGTTGTCCTAGTTCATATAAACACTGTCAGTAGATTGAGGGACCGGTATTTGGCCCTCTACCCCCTCAGGTCGTCTCGTTGATTGAACCGTTCGTGCGATGGAGTCGTTCAGCAGGCCAGCATTGGAAGGAATCCCATTCATACAATTGGAGCAGTGATAATCGCACCTACCACAAGGCCCTGCTAAGCGCCCTCGTGCAGCGCGTCGGGGAAATGCGAGGATTGCCAAGGGGTAATTATGGATGATAAAATGCGTGTCTAGAATCGTGTTCCCCAGCGCTATGGACTGCCATTCGCTAAATTCGTTCAGGTGAGGATTAAAAGGCCCCGAGGCCCCAAGGCCCCCTCACCTGCCTGGTGCTCGAGGCCCGCTAAACTCAATCTTCCCGTCTCTTCATTCTGTGCAGGCTATCAAGGATAGGTCCTCTAGGCACTCACTGCGGCACCAGCACGTGAGAGCTGTCACGACATCGGGTGCCTCCGTCAAAGCACTCGTCGCACAAGCAGAAACACCCACTGTCACAGACTGTGCAAGAATACCCACAACCTTCCCGGATGCTCAATGTACAGGCGTCGCACCAAGCGGATTCCTGATCAAACGGAATACAGGCGGCATCAATAGGAGCAGGGTCAGGGATAGTACTGCCTGCCCTTTCGGCGTGCCGCACTAGGAGCTGAAGGACCCGAAGATTGCCAGTGCGCCGCGCCCACCAGAAGAGACTCCGACCAAAACCGTCTTGGCTCTCAATGGTCATGCCTCCAGCCGCAAGTAAAAGCTCCACCGCTTCGAAGTGACCATTCCTGACGGCAGCAAACAACGATGTCGAACAGTACCAGTCCTTGATGCCCGGGTCGATTCGCCCATCGGCAAGCAATGCTTGAACCACATTGTTGCGCCCAAATCTACAAGCGAAGAACAACGCCGTACGACCATGGTTGTCCGCCCTGCTAGTTTCGACGTTCGGAATTGTTAGCAACAGCCTGACTACCTCAAGATGTCCATTCTGTGATGCTCTATGCAATGGCGTCGACCCATCCTTGGCTGTAACCGTAGTATCAGTTCCCTTCTCGATGAGCTGCTTTACCACCTCGACATGTCCATTCGACGATGCTGAATGCAATGGCGTCCATCCATCATCATCTATAACTGCGACGCTAGCATCCTTCTCGATAAGCAGCTTGACCACCTCGGGGTGGCCATTTTGTGATGCCAAATGCAATGCCATCACCCTGTCCTTGTCTGCAACTGTGACACTAGCTCCCTTCTCGATAAGCAGCTTGGCCACCTCGACATGTCCATTCGACGATGCTGAATGCAATGGCGTCCATCCATCATCATCTATAACTGTGACACTAGCTCCCTTCTCAATAAGCAGCTTGGCCACCTCGAGGTGGCCATTCCGTGATGCCAAATGTAATGCCATCCACCTATCCTTAGTCGCAACTGCAATATCAGCTCCCTCCTCGATAAGGAGCTTGGCTACCTCGAGGTGGCCATTCTGTGATGCCAAATGTAATGCCGTCCACCCGTTCTTAGTCGCAACTGCAGTATCAGCTCCCTCCTCAATAAGGAGCTTAACTACCTCGAGGTGGCCATTCTGTGATGCCAAATGCAATGCCATCACCCTATCCTTAGCTAAAACTGCAATATCAGTTCCCTTCTTAATAAGAAGCTTAACTACTTCGAAATAGCCATTCCGTGATGCCAAATGTAATGCTATCACCCCGTCCTTAGCTGCAACTGCAGTGTCAGCTCCCTTCTTAATAAGAAGCTTGACTACCTCGAAGTAGCCATTCTGTGATGCTAGATGCAATGCTGTCCACCCATCCTTAGTCACAACTGCAATATCAGCTCCCTTCTTAATAAGGAGCTTAACTACCTCGAGGTTGCCATTTCGTGATGCAAAATGTAATGCCATCCGTCCGCCCTTGGTCGCAACTGTAGTGTCAACTCCCTTCTCAATGAGCAGTTTGACTACCCCGAGGTGGCCATTCCGTGATGCCAAATGTAATGCCAATACGCCGTCCTTAGCTGCAACTGCAGTATCAGCTCCCTTCTCAATGAGAAGCTTGACCACCTCGAGGTGGCCATTCCGTGATGCCAAATGTAATGCCGTCCACCCATCCTTGGCCGCAATTGCAGTATCAGCTCCCTTCTCGATGAGCAGCTTGACCACCTCGAGGTGGCCATTCTGTGATGCCAAATGTAATGCCGTCCACCTGTCCTTAATCGCAACTGCAGTATCAGCTCCCTCCTCGATATGGAGCTTAACTACCTCGAGGTGGCCATTCTGTGATGCCAAATGCAATGCCATCACCCCATCCTTAGTCGCAACTGCAATGTCAGCTGCCTTCTCGATGAGCAGCTTGGCTACCTCGAGGTGGCCATTCTCTGATGCCAAATGTAATGCCGTCCACCCGTTCTTAGTCGCAACTGCAGTATCAGCTCCCTCCTCAATAAGGAGCTTGACCACCTCGGGGTGGCCATTTTGTGATGCCAAATGCAATGCCATCACCCCATCCTTAGTCGCAACTGCAATATCAGCTGCCTTCTCGATGAGCAGCTTGACCACCTCGAAGTGGCCATTCTGTGATGCCAAATATAATGCTATCCACCCGTCTTTGGTCGTAATTGCAGTATCAGCTCCCTTCTCGATGAGCAGCTTGACCACCTCGAGGTGGCCATTCTGTGATGCCAAATGTAATGCCGTCCACCCGTCTTTGGTCGTAATTGCAGTATCAGCTCCCTTCTCGATGAGCAGCTTGACCACCTCGGGGTAGCCATTCTGTGATGCCAAATGTAATGCCGTCCACCCGTCCTTAGTTGCAACTGCAGTGTCAGCTCCCTCCTCGATAAGGAGCTTGACTACCTCGAGGTGGCCATTCTCTGATGCCAAATGCAATGCCATCATCCCATCTTTAGCCGCAATTGCAGTATCAGCTCCCTTTTCAATAAAAAGCTTAACCACCTCGAGGTGGCCATTCCATGATGCCAAATGTAATGCCATCACCCCATCCTTAGTCATAACTACAGTATCAGCTCCCTTCTCGATGAGCAGCTTGACCACCTCGAGGTGGCCATTCACTGATGCCAAATGCAATGCCATCATCCCATCCTTAGCCGCAATTGCAGTGTCAGCTCCCTTTTCGATAAGAAGCTTAACCACCTCGAGGTGGCCATTCCATGATGCTAAATGTAACGCCATCACCCCATCCTTGACGGCAATTGACACGTTCGCGTCTGCCTGGAGTAGTAATTTCACAACCTCTGTGTTTCCCTTTGCGCATGCGACTTCGAGGGCGGATCTCCCCAGGGCGTTTCTTTCATTCACGTCACAACTCTGTTCTTTTATCAAAGCACTTGCCACAGTTGTTAATTCAAGCACCACTGCGTAATAGAGCGGGCTAGATGAGGTGGATTCAGTCCCAAGTCTCTGAAGCTGAGCGTCCTGTTTATCGAACCATATGCTCCAGGCATTCCAGGCGTGGTTGCTTCTATCAAAGAATCGGATGGCGAGCGCCAATAGTTCCCCATCGGTGCGCAAGCCGGATTTCATATGGAGATGCCAAGACGCTGCTGCATAATTGCGGAATGCCATGCCGAGACAGGAGGTGTGATCTGGGACTTCTCGCCAGACTCGCCGGAAATTGATGTAGTGAAGACAGGCCTTGGCGAGGAAGGTATTTTGGTATTCACCCCGTAAGCGCTCGTTCTCCTGGATCCAGCCAGGCATGGGAAGATTACACAGCAGATACTGCTTGACGGAGAAGTGCGTCAGGTGCACTGTTCGAAGGCCGGCGGCGGTATCAGAGTGTTGGCTCCTGACCTCCAAGAGTGGCCCACAAAGGCCGACTATTCCCCTGTCAATATAGTCGTCATCCACAGCGTCGGGGAGATCTTCGATCGGCAAGTCTTCAGATTCGTCGATAAGGACAGCTTCGGCGACCTCACAGACTGTCAGGGGCCGTAGTGCGAATGCCGCGAAGCGTAATAGGGCGTAGCTACGTTCCCTCATCCACTCTCGAGACTGGTTGATTCTCTGCCAGCTTCGGTCGTATAATCGATCCAGCTCAGCCGGGGTTTCCTTGATGGTATGCTGGAGCTGTTTCTTGTTCATCCACCTCCCTAAAGATTTCTCCTGCATCTTCAGCCAGAGAAACTGGCCTTCGCATTGGTCGGTCATTGCTTCCGAGAGGGTCGATCGCAAATCGTCGCTCTTGTTGGATAGTTTCCTGTCGACAATATCTTTGGAATAGGCGGCCGTGTCGGATCGTACGTCATCGAGTGAAATCTCGTATTCGGCAACGTTTATGAGCGCGCAGTCTGTGAAGGCGTGTCGAATCTCTGGCTCGGCGCGACTGACCACGAGAACGCGAGTGTTCGTCCCAACAACCGCGTCCGTAACAGTGTGGAGGAATCTGGTGACCGACGTGTTGCTGTTGTCCAAGCGAGTGCATTCGTCTAGACCGTCGACAACGAATGTACAGCCGGGAACAGCGTGGAGGAGCTGTGTAAAGAGCACGACGGCATTCGCACGCGTCGCGACGGGATCTGAATCAGCCTGCCATCTCTGGCGGACATGCTCGAACGCGCCCTCGTGCTGCGACACGACCTGGGAAATCCATGATCGTACGGCCACGAAAGGGTCTTCGCGGCTCTCGTGGTCGGATGAGAAGAAGAAATTAGCGACCGGTGTCTCAAGCGTGGACGAGAGATGTTTGACGACGTGCGCGCAGAGAATCGTCTTGCCGAACCCCGCGGGTCCGTTGATCCATAGCAGCTTTGGGCCTGCGGGGAATTCTTGGTTGAGCCAGTTCTGAAATACGGGCCGGTGGAAGATCCAATCGCAGGTGTCGACGAGCTTTGTCTCGACGGAGTCATGGTAGCGTTCGTTTGGGGACCAGCGGCCGAGCCAGAAGTGGAGTTCCCGTCGCGTCTCGGCTTCGCACCGTTAGTTTAATACATGAAGCTCAGGAATGATGCCGTTATGTACCTCTATTCCTCTCTTCGATCCGGGCGAGGATCCGCTGTAGCTCAGAGGACCAAGCATGGTCTGGGGAAGTTCCTGATCTCGGTTAGAGGAGCACCGAGGCAGCATTCAGATACGCACCTAGCCCGGACGCGAGCTTGCTATGTACTGGTCGCGTACCCTGCACTGCATTGACGGGCACCAAGTTGTGCAGTTGTTGCACCAGCTTTTCGAACAGCTCGACCTGGTCTGCGCGCTCTGTCTTGCCCCAGAGCATCCAAGTTCGCTTACGTCGCCTTGCGCCGTGCTGTCGGAGCGAGCCCAACGAGACGTCATCACCTGGCGTCGCAGCCCGGTTGGAACGGTATACAGACGCGTCGCCCGCACCACAGAGGGTATTAATGATCTGGAAAATATCCTGTACCGCCGCAGATGTATCGCGATCGTCGAGAGCTGGTTGATGATTTTCCGAGAACGCCTTCTCGTTGAACCCTACAATTCGACCCCATTTCTCGAGACAGACCTTGGCAGCCTTGAACCTGGCGTCTAGTACGTGCGAGTCGGACCCGAATGATCGGTCGGTCTGCACCTGGTCCACTGCCTCTAGACAGGAGCCGAAGAGACCCGCAAGCTCAATGACCCCGACGGCGAAGTTGGTAGGCTCTATGGCGGGGCAATCGAAGGATTTGGTGGGTTTGAGCTGAGGTGGGGGGCGGTTGCGCTCGGATGGTACGCCAAAGCAAGGATTGCAAACATCCTCCTCGGGCTGAGCAGAGATGCCTCCTAACCTTTGCCTTATATCGAGGAGAAGCGTGCTTCAAGGTTGGTATTAGCTTTATTCCACTACTCTTACCGCTTTGGTAACTTACGTTTGATCGATTTGAAGACCAAAAGTGATTGTCTGTTCGTGGCGTTGCAGCCGAGAGAGAACATCGTTGACCTCTTTGCTATCTAACGGCCACTTGAGGGCACGAACGCTGAAACGGCGCATTGCTTCTCCGGTCTTGTCTGGATCCAGCTTAATCTGCACCTGGTCCAGTATAGTGGTGCAGTCTCGGAGAGAGTCGACCAATTCTCTCGACGTCGGCAGCGTGTGGCTATCCTGGCCATCGAGAAGCTTCTGAACAGCTCGAAATGTGGCGCCCAAGTTGGTTAATCGGTCCTGGAGACGTTTAATGTCTGCACTAGCATTTCTGACAGCAGTAGAGTAGTGGAGGCAGAGCGCGGAGACCTTGGCGGTCAGCTCGATAATTGCGATGACGCTTGCAGCTAATCCGATCTCAGCCATGGGAACCGAGTAGCTGTAGAGAATATATGCTTCGAGATTTCTGGCTCGCGGCGAGCATCTGGAGCCGAATGGTTGAGGATTAGAAGGAGAAATCGGCAAGCATGCGTAACAGTGATGGCTATAGAAGTCAACATCTGTAGGGTGGCTGAGGTGCTGCCAAGGCAGAATTATTGATGGAGCCCAATCTAGCGCATCTTACAGTAATTGGTCGAATGCCATAAGGCAAGGAGTCGAGGCGGAATCACGGGAAGTGGCCTGTAATAACGTCCTAGCTCGAAAAGGCCAGGCGCTATCTCCATAGGCGAGGCCACGTTGATCTTGTGGTGCGATATGATGATATCAGCGACATGGCTTCACGTTCGCCTTGAGTCGGGGACGACGATGGATTATCGTCGCTAGCAAGCATCTTTGCGGGATTTCGCGTGCGGAGGAGGCGGTCGTAGCAGGGAAGGAGGGATCCTCAGTAGCTGAAAAAAATTCCTGTGGCTAGGCGCCAGGCGCAGATTTCGAGGCCAATCAGAATGCTGGGTGATGTGAAGTACCGCTGCGCCAGGTCAATCGCAAAGCCCTGTTGTGGTGTAAAGGTGCAAAGTGGAAAATCCAACGCAAAGTTGGTGATGCGGAGAAAATGACAGGCTGGCGCGGCTTGATGCGTAACAGGGCCCATCACCCCATGCGCGTAAAACCTACCAGGCTGCAAGCATTTGCAAATACGTGATAAATATAAATATAAAATGATATTGCTATTATACTTCCCACCACTAGAATCCTCACGCCATTTCCTTGAAGGATCCATGACGACGTTTACCCTGAACAGGGGTCTGGAAGGCGCGTTGGGTCGCCGCCAGTTCTCGCAAGTTCTAGATTGTATCCGGGTACTTCTCTCCAAGCACTCGCCGTTGAAGATCCAAGGCTTGCTGCTGAAAATTCTCTGCCTCGCTGTACCGACCCTGCATAGTATATGTTGCTGCGAGTTCTCGCATGCTCGCAATTGTACCTGGGTGTTTTTCTCCGAGCACTTCCCGTCGAAGATCCAGTGCCTGCTGAAATAAAGGCTCTGGCTCGATATACTGACCCTGATTATGGTATATCGCCGCGAGGTCTGCCATGCTCTCAATTGTAACTGGGTGTTTTTCTCCGAGCACCTCCCGTCGAAGATCTAATACCTGCTGGTAAAGATCATCTGCCTCGCTATACCGACCCTGATTATAATATATTGTCGCGAGGTCTCGCATGTTCTCAAGTGTATCCGGGTGTTTCTCTCCAAGGACCCTCCGTCGAAGATCCAGTGCCTGCTTCTTAAGATGCTCTGCCTTCTTATACTGACCCCGCGCATGGTACATCGTCGCGAGGGACGCCATGCTCGCAATTGTATCGGGGTGTTTCTCTCCAAAAGCCTCCCGTTGCAGATCCAGTGCCTGCTTCTTAAGACGCTCCGCCTTGTTATACCGACCTTGTGCATGGTACGTCATCGCGAGGGACGCCATGCTCTCGATTGTATCCGGATGTTTTTCTCTAAGCACCTCCAGTCGCAGATCCAGAGCCTGCTTCTCAAGGCGCTCTGCCTCCTCGTACCGACCTTGTGCATAGTATGTCATCGAGAGCGACGCCATGCTCTCGATTGTATCTGGGTGTTCCTCTCCAAGCACCTCTCGCCGAATATCACCCTCCCCTCAAAAAATTTCTTTCTTGGCGTAGACTGTTAGTGTTATAGTAGACAGGGGGCCCCTGCCGCACACCTAACACCTACAAAATCGGCCAAACGACTACTGAGGCTCTAACAGGCGGTCAGACCGACCTCTGGCTTCACAACTACGACCTCAACTACTTGACAATACCGCAATGCGCACCAACGGGGTCCTCTTTGGAGGGCCTGGGAAGGCGTTGGCAGCCGCACGCGGAACCTCGACAAGCCGTGCCCGTATCGCTGTAGAGCCTGGCGGACCCTACGGGCTCGTATGATGCGCTGACTGCAAACCTACGAACGAAAGATCTTTCGGACGAATGATCTTCGACGGCGACCTAGCCTTTGACCCTTTGGCCAAGCTAGACCCTCTATCAATAGTCTCTGAGAGAGCTCCGAAGTCAATGACGGGAAGCCTCAAGACGAACTGCAACACCGCGGGACTAGGGACCTGGGATTGAGAAAGGATCTGGAGTTGAATAACGGGCTGGAGTTACGGAACCCTCGAATGGAGGAGGGGAACGTACTTGAACTTTCTGCCGCTTGGACTTGTTGGTTTTTCATCCCTAGAGGGTTTTCCAATGAGGAGGCCCGATGTGCGGGATATCTATCCATCTCGACATCAACTGGAATACGTCAAATCACTGCTCCACCCGATTAGCAGCGAGATTGGCCTCCGAAATGGCGAGCGAGACGTGGTGGAGAATGCAGTTCAGAAGCTCGTAGACGCTACTTACGACGATCCAAACCTGAGTCATCTCGGCCTCAACGGAACAGTGGCCTTCGAAAGTCACACCAACCTCGGGACTACCGACGAGTCCCTTTCCGAATCGATGGAACAAGTCTCTCTCAGCTCAAGACCAGCTAGAACAACCAGACGTCGAAAAGCGCGAGGAAAAGGCAATCGAGCTGACCAGTTTTGCATATCCCGAACATCAGATAATCGGAAGTTCCCAGCAGTCGCGATCGAGTATAAAGCGCCTCATAAGTTGAGTCGCGACGAGGTCATTACGGGACTGGAAGCAGAAATCCAACCAGATCGTGATGTAATCAACCAAGAGGGCGAGGGTTTTGTGTTCGCTGCCAGACGGCTCACCACCGCTGTGGTAACGCAACTCTTTTCCTATATGGTGGGCAAAGGCATCCAGTATGGCTACGTTTGCACGGGAGAGACGTACATCTTCCTCTACATCCCAGGCGATCCCTCCTGCGTCTACTACTCCGTTTGCGTACCAAGCCTTGATGTTGAGGATGATGATGAAAACCGACTTCACAGGACGGCTGTGGCGCAAGTCTTTGCCTTTGTGCTTCAAGCCATTCGATCGCTACCGCCGTCGCAAGCGTGGCACGATGCTGCCGACAACCTTGACACATGGTCTATGGAGTACGAAGACGTGCTGAGGAGTATTCCGGCGACAATTCGCAAAGGGAAACATACGACGCCGTACAAGGCACAACGCTGGAAAGGCTTCGCGCGCTCACCGATTCGAACGCGTTCGCGATGCATGCCTCTCAGCGATGAAACACAGCAATCCAGCGACGATGATCAAAAAGATGACGACAGCCCTTCTCCAACACCAAATCCGACCGGTCGATCGGCAGGCAAATCAAGTATCGGTTCAAGCGGAACACAAGTACAGAGCAGTGGCTCAGTCATACAAGAAGGCTCGGACAAGCAACAGAGCATACAAGAACGGCCATACTGCACCCAGGAGTGCCTCCGCGGAGTCGCCTTCGGCGGGTCGTTAGACCAGAGATGTCCCAATGCTGCAGACCATGGCAAGTCTCACATTAATCAACGGGAATTTCTGGCTCTCTTGCGCCTTCAACTGGCAATTGATCGCGGGGATGATGCTGATTGTATGCCACTCTACCTTTCTGGGTCGCGGGGGTCTCTCTTCAAACTATGTCTATCATCGCATGGTTATACGCTGGTGGCAAAAGGCGTGGAGGCAATAGATGCAGAACATCTACAGCACGAGAACAAGATGTACAGACATCTTCGGGACCTCCAAGGGAAGTTCGTTCCCGTCTCTCTCGGTATCATCAACCTTATCAAGCCCTACTACTACGACAGCGGCGTGTATGAGCACTTCATGGTCCTCAGTTATGGCGGACGGCCAGTCTTGAAAGAACTAGGACAAGTCAACGCAAAAGTCACGAACGAGATCCTCGCTGCGCTCGGTCTACTACACCAGCACGGTGTCCTTCACTGCGATGCAGAGCCGCGCAACGTACTCTACGATAAACGCACTAGTAGATGTATGATCGTGGACTTGATGCTTGCGAAGTTTTACACGCAAATGCCTCTTCAATCTATCAGCCTCAATGGCCAGAATCGAAAGAGGAAGAGGGAGGTGGTGGCTTCGAAGTATGAAAAGGATGTTTTTGCCATGGAGATGCAATCTTTGCGGGCGAGTCTCTCGACAACACTGAGCTAGGCCTCTTGAACACGCTGGTTTCCTTGTCATCGTTGGATATCACTGCTCGCATGATTGCACGGCCCTCTGCCCGGTCTTGCTCTTTGTGAATGCTCAAACCATGTTCCCGTAGAAAGTTGAACTCCTCTCATCTGATACGAGGCTTGCAGAGCAATACCGTGTCTCGCTCAAAGTCTAGCTCGCCGAACTGGATTAAGTCATCGAATGGGGCCTGTCGACTCTTCGCGCAACCTCGGACTGTTCTCCATAGCGAGGGGTGCATCCCGGCCAATCATATTGACGACCTTGGCTGTGGAAGGTTCGAGAAACTCGAGTCCACGGACGATCGGCCATGATAGGTAGAAACCACGACAAACGGGGGAGGAGGGAGCGATGGCACTCCTTTAAAGGGAGACTCAGAGAACGAAGCTATGCGCATACTAGACCCAGGTATGCCGGGGTTTAGGATGTGAGAGGGTTTAGAAGACCAGAATTGAACAAAGCTATGTACTGCTCTTAAGAGCTGGTATCCTGAGTTCGTCCAGAAATGTCCCACAAGCCGTTAACCTCGTATCGCTCCTGTGTCAGGGCTTAATTCTGTCCTGTAACAACTGAATCCGAGGGCCAGTTAGTCCTAGATTACGTCATTGATGGAGAAAATTGCACCCTCTTGAAGGTCTCTGTAAAATTCAGGGTCGCGACTTCGAGATATAGAGATGTACCTGGAAGACCGCTGTATGGCCAAAATTGGATGTAATGTCACCTGTGATCTGCCTAATTAGCCATTACTGGCCGGAGACAGAGGTACTTCTTAGTACTGTGGGGTACTGGCACTGGTGCATTCACAATTAACAGGGCGGGCCGTCGCTCTCAGGACCTCCCAGAGATGCTGAAAGTGTGCCCCTTGAAGCGTTCACTGAGCCGAGCCCGTTGCCGCGTCATAGGCGGGACAGAGGGTCACAAATCGGGAGGGGAAAGGGATCTTCTGATCAAGGAGTGGGCCAGGGAGAATCTTTCCTGCCTCAGGCAAGAATTTTCATATCGCCGAGCTGAAAGCCAGAAAAGGGCACTCAGTCCTACATTGCCCTTGGGTTATTGATTCGTCCAAAAACGACCTTTATAAGCCCACCTCTCCCCGACCATCGACCATAGATTTCCTAAGTCTAATCAAGGTTCGGAAGCCTCGAAATGGATGATATCCTAAACTAACTACTGTCCCAGGGCCCGAAGCCGCATTATCCCACGACCGCCTCTGTCCACGATTGCCATTATACGTCCCCTTGCCGTCCCAGAACCCTCGCCGTCTTTGTCCCAAGACACCTTTGTCCCAAGACGCGTTCGTCCCAGGACCATTGCTATCCCAGGACCATTGCTGTCCCAGTGTTGAAATGAGTGATGTATTGTTCTTCTTATTCTTATTCAAACAGGTGGGAGCACTCATACTTATACACATTCCCAACCCCCTGTTACAAATCACTGTTTCAGCCACCGTGATATTTGACACCATTTTTAGGCCTTTTCTTTCCTAGGATAGAATAGAAACTGTTTTCAGACTGTTGAAATGAGTGATGTATTATTGTTCTTGTCTTCTTTGTTCAAACAGGTGAGAGCACTCATACTTATACACATTCCCAACCCCTGTTACACGTAACTGTTTCAGCCACCGTGATGTTTGACATCTAGACTTTTTTCTCTCCTAAGATAAAATAAAATCTTTAGGCATTTTTTCTTTCCTAGGATAGAAAAAACCTTTTCTTTAGACTTTTTTCCCTTTGCAAAGGACTTGGTGCTGTAGTTATATAGGGTAGGATGCGTCATCCAATTGAACACCACAGTACGTCTCTCGTTGTGCTGGCGGATTATCGCTCTCTTGTCTTTGTGAAAAAGCGAGTCTAAGTCCCACATTTGCCTCAATTGAATTTTCAATACCGCGCTCACGGGCGACATCCGCAGCCGTCACCTGAATTGGCAATGGAAAGATGCGATTCTATCCACCGTTAGTTATGGTCTTTCCACATACTATATAATATCGAAGACTCAAACAATTTCGGTTGGCAGTAGTGGCCAGGCCTTATCAGTAGATTTAAACTCATAAATCTTCCCCTTATAGCGCAGCAGAATGTAGACATCGGCATCATAGTTTCGGTGAATATCGAACCCATTTTTCGTGAATGTGCGCCATCTCTTTTTAAAGTTCTCGCCACTCCGATCCCTTTTCATCGATATCTTGCTCTCGGAGGCCATCTTAGGGTACCTATAATGTACAGGAAATCAGATGCCGTGATTTGGCCTCGATATTTATGAATATTCTTGACTCAACTCAATATCTAAGGGGGCAAATTCTGGACCTCTTGGGGCCATCTTTGGACCTGCAGGGGTCTAAATTCGGCCACATTCAGTTTCGCCTGAATTAGAGTTCGGCCAGAAATAGCTCGCTGGAGATGTTTCTGTCCCCAATCGAACCCAGCTATGCAACCGCGGGGCTCAATCCAACTTTCCTCTTTCCCACCTGCAGACAACACTGTCTAACCATAGTTTGTCAACGCTGCTCGTGCATGTATAGTACTGTATGTACGATAGAGAAAACCAAGGGGGGAAAATAACCGGTTCAAGGGAGCACATTTGCGTACATTGCTAGATGTTTATTTGGGCCTGCCCGGTTCCCGGTTCTCTTTGGCCCGTTTTCTGTTTCTTTTTTCCCGTTTCCTGTTTCCTTTTCCCGTTTCCTGTCGCTGACGCTTTACTAGTACACAGCTCGCTTACTGGGGAATAAAAACACCACCACCAGCTCAGAACAAATTTTTGAAAACGCGTTAAATTTTGCACAAAACCTTGAGACCAGTGTTCCTTGAGGCGGTCATTACGAATAACGCGTCCAAAACGCGTCTATCGGCAGTAATGGCGCCTAGGTGGCCACAGGTAAACATCGGCCCAGAACACATCAACGAGCACGCCACATACCTCAGAGAAGCATGCAACCAACTGCAGGCCGTGGATAGAGGCAGAAAAAATCAAGTGCCATGGAATATAGTACAACCATACCTGGAATCGACCATTGCACTCATAGGCAAGGTCCTGCGACAGCCTGCACTACAGGAGATATTGCAGCATGTTCAGGACGCAGCCAAATGCACACAGAACATCCAGAAAGACGTCACGGTCATCAAGAACTCCGTAGGATTGAGTACCACTCCGCTAAGCGCGTCTAACTTCAGCAAGGGAAGAACGGCGGCTGTGTCTTGGGCACAGGTAGCCGCGCAAGCCAACGGCCCCCCACAGCTCCCTCCGCCGCCATCGCAGGGCACGCCCGTCTCCAAGACCCAGACGACAGTCACTGCATACAAGGACCGGGTAGTCACAGTCAAGCTCAAGGACCACGGCATCGCCCAACGATACCGCGCGCATCCCGCAGCCTGGACCAAACAACAAGTGGAAACAACTATACATAACACCTCAGCGACAAGGTCAATCAAAGTAGTGGCGGCACATCAACTCAAGAGCGGCGACATACAGATATTCACAAGCACGACGGAAGAAGCTACCCAACTCAAAGAAAACAAGGGATGGCTTAGAGGACTGGGTGAACATGCAGAACTCATCGTGCCAACCTACGGAGTTATTGCCCATGGTATCTCCACCACCTCCATCAACATGAAGGACCAAGAAGCAACGATTCAACAGATGCTGGCAGACAACTACACTGTTATTCCCAACGCAAAGATCTCCTATATAGGATGGCTGACAAAAGAAGCCACACTCAAGCGCGCATCTTCGATAGTTGTGGAATTCGCAGATCCAGCAATGGCCAACTCCATCATCTACGCCGGGATGGCATGGGACGGACAGATACACCAGTGTCAACTCTACGACCGTGCCTGCAGAGTGAAGCAATGTTTTCGTTGCTACAACTACGGCCACATCGGCACTCAATGTAACGCATCCCAAGTTTGCGGCTATTGTGCAGAGCAACACGAGACAAAATATTGCAAACAGAAGGGGACGGAGGGCTTCGTCCCCCGTTGCACGGTCTGCAAGGATGCTCATACCGCATGGAGCAATGCCTGTCCAGCAAGAAGAAAGGAAATACGAAGAGTGGAGCAAGCCAAGGAGACTCGCAATATCTACTGGCACGTCCCAGTAAAGGAAAAGAACGCGGAATCGACAGCATATATCACACGCAAAGCCAACACCCGCCGAGAGGATAACACGCAAGCGACTCTGAATCAAGTCGAAACTACCAGCCAAAGCTCCGAGACCGGCGTAAGGCGTACAGAACCAGAACCCAACACAACCTCGATAGAGGAGATACCGGTCGAAGCAACGACAATACAAACACCCGCTGCGGTATCGATTATAGACGTGTGGGAGACACCAGCAACGCAGCAAGAGACACCCCCGCAACTTGACGCAATGATCGACCCACAACTCGAAGCCATAGAAATGCCGAACGCCTCTACACAGGATGCAGGGGGTGAGGAGCCACAATTAGTATCATACCCCACGATTGGGATTGAGGGAATGGCGATGCAGGAGGCCGAAGCGTGGCTGGAAAGCATGGCTAACAACGACAATACTTGGCTATATGATCTCGAGGAAGTCGAGCCATCCCCAATAACCTCAATGGCAACCGACACTCGCGCAGTTTCGGGGAAGATTTACAAAGGATGCAAATGTTCCTCACACCAGGAGATTTACAAC
The DNA here is from genome assembly GCA_012184525.1 of Xenoacremonium recifei. Classification (NCBI taxonomy): domain Eukaryota; kingdom Fungi; phylum Ascomycota; class Sordariomycetes; order Hypocreales; family Nectriaceae; genus Xenoacremonium; species Xenoacremonium recifei. Next base: position 2,998 of record WOFQ01000164.1, on the reverse strand, counting down.
GACTGGCCGTTGCAAGATGCCGAGCTCACTATAGCTCAATGCATGAGGATTTGTGTGTACTGCGGCAAGGACTTTCCAATCGCGGCTGAACTACGCAAACACATGAGAAGGAAATACGCTGGAAGAAACGTGTCGGTAACCTTCGAGACACGAGGAAAGTGGAGTTCTTCTACGCCCAGCTGGGCCCCCAAAGAACGTGCTGAGGCTCTCAATCCCCGACGAGAATCCCGAACAACACGCAGCCAGGCCGTCATACACAGTACCAACCAAGTACCACGTGTATGACGGGACAACAGGCATTACACATCTTACAGTACAATGTCCAGAAGTCAAGAGATGTGGTCCTAGCAAGCCTCTTCAGAAACCCTGGGATCCTTGAATACGACATACTGGCAATTCAGGAACCATGGCGTAACCCATTCATGGCCACCACCTACCACCCTCTCAAAACGCACTTCCAGCTGACCTATCTCGACGACGCTGCCACGAGGGTATGCTTTTACATCAACAAACGAATCGATCCCGGCACTTGGAACGTCACATATGTCTCCAAGGATATCATCTCTCTAACCATCCTCGACTCGCATACTGGCAGAACTATCCATGTCCTCAACGTATACAACGAAGTGGGAACTAACACTCTCTCCACGTTGGACTCAGCCCTGGGAGGTTTGAGCCCAGACAGCGAGACAGTCGTACTTGGGGACTTCAATCTACATCACCCCCTGTGGTCAGGAAAAGACCGACGCGCGGGCCAAGGACTGAGCGCACAGCAGCTCATAACAACCATCGAGGGTTTCCAGCTACAACTCCTCACGGTGCCCGGGACCCCGACACACCGTTGGAAGGATGGAGAATCGACAATCGACCTTACGTTTGCCTCCGAAGGCCTAGCATCTCGCATAGTCCATTGCAAAATTGAGAAAAGCCTGGACTGTGACTCTGACCACCTCCCGATTGCCTTGGCCCTTGACTGGAGCTGGCAACCGGCGATAGCAATAAGAAAGCGCCTTTGGACGAAGACGAATTTAACGATACTCCGACAAACCGTCAAGGACCGCCTCAGCCAGACATACAATGCCACAGCACCCGAGGATGAGAACAGCATCGATGAATTTGTTTCCTCGATAACTGGTGCTCTCTTGGCAGGCATCGAAGCGTCCACCCCATGGTCTAAACCATCTTCACGATCAATAGCAGGCTTTGATCAAGAATGCAAAGACGTCTGCGCCGAAGTTCAGCAACTCCGCCGAAGGTGGCAACGGACAAGACAGGAAGACGACTACGAGGCCTACCGACAAGCGCGAAATAGGAAGGGCCGATACATACAAAAGGTCCTCCGCAACACCCATCGACTGAGAGTAGAGGAGGCATCGTCATCGCCGTCAGGCCTCTGGAACCTAGTCAAATGGGCCAAGAACAGGCAAAACTCGTCCCCTGCCTGCACACCAGCACTAACAAAACCGAACGGCGAGCTTGCCCTCAAACCGGAAGAGAAGACGGAAGTCTTACGCGAATCCTTCTTTCCGCCACCGCCCCAGGCCGACCTATCAGACATTGTGGGATATCAGTATCTCCCACCAATAGAATGCCCGGATATTACCAGGGAAGAGATCGAGAAGGCGGTGCGCACCTCTTCTCCAAACAAAGCCCCTGGGGCAGACGGAATCACCAACGGCATCCTCCATCAGACACTTGATATCCTACTCCCAAGTCTTTGCAAACTCTTCAACGCATGCTTACAACTGGGCTACTGTCCAACACACTTCAAGGAAACAATCACGGTGGTGCTCCGAAAGCAGGGAAAGGATGATTATTCACAACCCAAGTCATACAGGCCGATTGCCCTTCTCAACACGTTGGGAAAGGTTCTAGAAGCCGTCATCGCCAACCGGCTTGCGTACCTGGCTGATGTCTACAATCTCATCCCAAGCCGACACACCGGAGGAAGGAAACTGGCATCGACAGAACACGCTATGCATTTCCTTCTCCAACGGATCCATCAAGCATGGGCCGAGGACAATGTAGCCTCCCTGTTACTTCTAGACGTCTCCGGAGCGTATGACAACGTCTCCCGAGAACGACTACTGCATAACCTTCGAAAACGTCGGGTCAGCTCTAAGATTACACACTGGATAGAGTCCTTCCTGAGCGGCCGGTCCACGACCATCAGACTGCAGGAATACACTGCCCCTGCGGCACCAATCCAGACAGGCATCCCCCAAGGATCTCGTATCTCGCCAATCCTCTACCTGTTCTACAACGCGGATCTGGTCGAGGCGTGTAAGACGCAAGAAACTGAAGCAGTCGGGTATATTGACGATGTGTCTATCCTAGCAGTTGGCCCAACAGCCCAGCGCAATTGCAAAACACTTAAGGGCATTCACCGGAAAGCGGAGCAATGGGCCTTGAAGCACGGCTCCCGGTTCGCCCCGGCAAAGTATGAGCTTGTACACTTCACCAGAGACCCTAAGATGAACAGCACACACGCTCTCCGCCTACCACACGCCACCATCAAGGCCTCCCCGTCCTGCCGATATCTGGGCGTACAAATGGACACCAAGCTCCGATGGGACTACCATCGGGAGAAGGTGGAAATAAGGGCCACGGAGCGTCTTTCAGCCCTTTCGGCTCTTGCATCCTCCACATGGGGAATGGGATTAATCAACCTCCGTCAAGTGTACAGGGCCATGATTGTACCTCAGATGCTATATGGATGCTCAGCATGGTACGCCCCCGGCCGCATGAACAGCGTCATAGAAAAGATCCAGAGGCGTGCTGCACAAGCCATCACTGGAGCGTTCCGGACAACTGCTGGAGCAGCAGTGGATATAGAGGCGAACTTACTCCCTGGAAGATACCAACTGGAACAAACTGCCCTAGAATCCGCGTTACGCATCAGAACCAGCCCTCTCTATGGCAGCATGGCACCTTCCGGCACACGTACCACAACCAGAGGGCCATCCCCCAAAAGAAACATGAGCCCACTCGATCGGCT
>WOFQ01000163.1:0-19738 GCA_012184525.1 Xenoacremonium recifei | reverse complement strand
AGATTGTGTATGCGTAGTGGTTAAAAGTGCGCGACTCGCTTGTGTGCGCGACTCGCTTGTGGAGTACGTTATTGAAGTTGTTAATTTCTATTAGCTAGGTTGGATATATAGGGTCCTTATATCTTTAAATTCCTCGGTTTTATTTTCTTCCTTATAGTAAGATAAGAATAATTATTTTACTTAGATAAAAGAATTAAAGAAATATATATATAGTTATATTTAATAAATATATATTATAGAATATAAATAGCTATATATTCTAGAGGTATATAATATATATAACTTATATATACATCAACTTATATTATATATATTTAATTAGATTTTCTATTTAATATTTTAAGATATTATTTTAGTCTTTACTCTTTAGTCTTACCCGTTAGTCTCAGGTAGGTCAACCACACAGCCCAACTAAAGGCTCCGTCCCTTAGTTGGGGAAAAAATCCTCAGACTGGGACTAAATTTTCAGATAGCTGCTAGATCTTTAAAAATACCTAAAATTACTAAAATTAAGTTTTAGCACTTTTTTTAACAGTCTATTTATACTTTTTATAATAAATCTGTATTAATAAGGAATAAAGAAGACAGTTAGCTAGCTAGCTTATTACTTTTAGCTCTAAGGGCTGTATAAATAATATAAATTAACCTCCTAATTAATAACTTTAAGAGACCTTTTCAGATAATTTATATACCTAATTAAATATAAATTTAATCAGTAGTAGTTGCCTCTAAATCTGCCTTTTAGATAATACTTATTATTTAATAGTATTATAATTATTAAGGCAGTAGCTATATTAGTAATAGTGCTGGTAAAGGCAGTAATAACCTCTCTTATATAGGGACTAATTATAGCAGCTATAGCTGCAGCTATAAGGCTATAATTAGTTTAATTTTATTATTATTATTAGATTTAATATTATTAAGCCTGTATTTATTATCTAGGATATTTATATTATCTTAATTTTTAAAGAGGTTAGGGCTAGTAAACTATATATTAATATTATTATTAAAAAGAGAGCTATTAAATTATTTAATTATATTTAATAGCTTAAAGGCTTAATAAGCCTTATAAATAACTGCCTTTTAATATTATAAGTAAAATTATATATTAAAAAAGAAAAGTTATTTATTATTAAGCTACTTAATAATTATTTTACAATTAGCTTTTATTTTAATATATTAATTTTTAAGCCCTATATATTAAAGCTATTTTTTCTTTATTAACTACTTTATATAGCTATTAATTTTAATATTCTGACCTTCTTATTATTAATCTTTAAGAGATTTTATTTCTTAAAATATAAGACTCCTTATTATATAAAGTTATTAATATTATACCTTCTTAGCCTTTTACTCTTTAAGTTCTTATTATATAACCTTAATTTTATTAAATAAGATATTATTTAATCTAATAGGCAGTTTAAAAGTCTTATTATAGTACTATTATTTACCTAATAGCTTAAAATACTTATAATAATTATATTAGGAATCTTCTTATTTAGAATATATAAATTAAGCTTTATATATTATTTTAGCAGCTATATAAAGATTAGCTTAGGTTAAGGAGCTTAATAAGTATAAATACTACTAAGAAGTCTGTTTTATTATATTAATAACTTAAATAAATTATAAATTATCAGGAAAAAGATTTAGATAAATTAGCTAAAATTTTAAATATAATCTCTCTTATTATATAAAAATATATTAAAGTACTAGTTTCTCTAATAGCAGTTAAAGTCTGCTTTTTTTAAAGCTAATTATTATATTATATCTTATAAAGCTTTTATTGAAGATATATTTAAGTATTTAAATAAATATAAAATATATAAAAAAAGAGATTATCCTTATAAATTAATTATTATAATATTTATTAGTATATAGCTTTAAATAGCTAAAAGACCCTAATATTAAGAGATTAAAGAATATATATTAAATAAGGCAGTAAATTAAAAATAAGGATATTAAATTTAATATAATATATAATAAATTTAAGCCCTATATAACTTATAAAGCTATTAATTATAAAGTAATAGAAGATCTTCTTATTTTTAGGCTTATTATAATTAGGGAATATTTTTATATAAATACCTTTAATTATAAACTTATTATATTTAAATTTCTTTTTAAAAAAAAATTAATTTATTAAGCTTTTACTAAATATAATTATAACTCCTTATTAAAATATTAAAGCTGTTTATATAATATCTTATTATTATTAAAGTTAATATTAAATTAAATAAAATAAAGGTTATTATTACTTTTAATATTAATAAAGCTAAAAAAGGCTATATTTTAAAGATATTCTAAAGGGAAATTATATTATTAATTATATTATCAGCCTTTATAAATATTATTATTTTATAATTAGTTAAATTAATAGCCTATAATTATATTACTTAAGCTATTCTAACTATAAGTATTTCTATATACTCTTATAAATAACTAATTTAAATTCTATATATATCTTTATTCTATATCTCTAAGAGATTAATATTATATATTATAATAACTTCTTATATATTATAAAAGAAATTCCTAATAATTAAGATATCCTTATATTTAAATAATTTATAAGCCTTATTAATAGCTTTAATAAATAATAAGTAAAGCTCTAAATAATACTATTTAAAGGCAGGATATTATTTATATAATATTTAAAAGGCTTCTAGATCTCTTATTTTAATTAATTCTATTATGGCTTTTTTAATTTAGGCTTATTTACCTGAAAAGCTACTCTTTTATATCTATATATAATATACTATAAATATAGTTTCCTAAGCTTTATTTAATAAATATAGCTACCTAACTGCCTTAATACTTAGTAAATTTATAATATTCTTATTTTTAAGCTCTTAAAAAGCTCTTTTAATTAAATATTTTAATACTTTTATTATTATTATAAGCCCTCAGATAGAAGGTATTAAAGTTAGGGTCTTCTGAGTACTTTAGGTAAATCTCTGCATATTAGCTTTACGCGCCTTTAAAATTCAAGCAGTAAAGAGCTGAGGAGATAGTATCGGTATCTTTTAATACGGTCTAATACTTAATTAAATGAGTTTTAGTTGAAATATCGCATAAAATAGCTTTTTATTATTTTTAATTCTATAGCGGGCTATCTAAAAATTTGCTCCTAGTCTGAGGGTTTTTTTCCCTAACTAAGGGACAGAGCTCTTAGTTAGGCTGTGTGGTTGACCCACCCGAGACTAATGGGTAATTTTATTTTTTAGTTTTAGTTTTATTCTGCCCTTTAATAGATTAAAGGTTTTCAGTCTAGACTGAAAAATAACTAATTAGTTTTATTCTGGGGGTAGACTAGACTAAAGTGACTATTCTAAGTTATATTACTTATTATAGTCGAATGATCCTAAACTTCCTTATTTTAGGGGCTTATTATTATATATTAGGCCTGTAATTTTAATAGTTCTTAGTTTAATATATACCTAGAATAATACTAATTAGTATTTTATAGATTAATATTAATTAGTCTTAATACACTTATAGATAGGATAATACTTAAGACTTTTAGTATTAATACTATTTGATTAATACTAAAATCTTTAGTATTATTAATATTAATATTAATACCAAAAGTATATAAATTAGTAGTTTTCAGGCATGTGATTTTATACTTTTAGTATTTTTATAGCTGGAATAATACTAATTAGGGTTAGTTATACTAATACTAATACTAAAAGTGTATAAATTAGTATTTTTATATATAATCAGGGCTGTGATTTTAGTATTTTTAGTCCAGTCGACCCCCGGACTAAGACTTCTTCGTCCAGACTAAAATCCGGACTAAGAATCTTTAGTCTATTAAAGGGCAGACTAAAACTAAGAAATCTTAGTCCGGACTAAACTAAGACTAAGGACTAAGGAATAATTTCACAGCCCTGCCTATTATAAATAGGTGGAAAATTAAAGATATTCTAAATACAACTTATTATAATAGTCTATTACAGTTAAATTCCTTATTAGCAGAAAATACTGCTAGTTTAGGGACTTTTCCCCTAACCTTTAATATTTAGACTGCAAATAATCAAAAGTCCTATTTAGGCCTTATATTAATATATATTAGCCCTAAATTCGAGTTAATATATAATTTCATTGGTAAGTCTCCTATATCTACTAGTACATAGTGTTGGTCTTGAATATATGACCCTAACCACCACCCCCCCTCCTCTCAATATACTAGGGGGGCTTAGATATATAAGCAACATAAGCTATATAGAAGCTAATAGAAAATAGGATTTGAAGAGCTATCGGAAAGCCATACGGGAATCTATATATATAAGAAATTCAAAGAGATTCTAGATATATATTTAAATTTATCTATAAAAAATATCTTTAGGTAAGTTATATATATATAATATATATATCTACTAGATATTTTTACTTATTTAGCTTTTCATTTCTTATAGACCCCTTTTATATATATTTAAATAGTTAAAATAAAAAGCTAACTTTAAATAGTATTACTAGAGATAATGCAACAAGTAATAGTAGCTTTATAAGCTATTTTAAAGAGCTATATAGAGCTAAGTTTTAATATGACTTTAAAAATAATATCTGTTATATAAGTCATATTTTAAATATCATAGCTCAGGATAATCTAAAGGAATACCTAGCTAATAGCTTTTTAGAAGCTAGCTTATCTAATTATTCAAATAAATTAGATAACCCTAATTTTAAAGGACTAGAAGATAATTATTTAAGTAAAAGTAAGTTTTTATCTATATATATATAAATTATTAATAATAAAAAGGTCTTATAAATCCATTACGACGAATTTGTGTTATTATTAAATATACACATGAAAATAAGAAATTACTAGAAGAGGGTATATTAAAGTATTAAAAAGAGTGGATTGTAGATCCTAATATGCAAAAATCCACTATTCCTTTAGGTAAGTATTTTATTTAAATATATATATATATATATATCTATATTATATATTATCTATACTAATTCTTATTTTAATAGATAATATTACGTAGTGGAATTCAACTTATTATATGATTTCAGTTGCTCTATTATTAAAAGAGCCTCTGATTTATATATAGAAAAATACGACTAATAAGGAATTCAAATCTATATTCCTTTAAGAGCCTGATTGGCTAGCCCTAAAAGAGCTAGAAAAGATATTTAAGGTCTTTCTGAATCCTTTTATTAAGCTTCAGGGTCAGGTTTATATAACCCTATCAAAAGGGCTTTTATAAAAGCTAGAAGAGCTTAATAGAGACTTTTCAAATAAGTCTAAAAGCCCTAATTTATTAAGTTTATTTATACTTCTAATTAAATATAATATATATATATATATAATTCACTAATTATTATTAGGCTTTTTATTGTAATTATTCTAAAGCTATTATAAAAGGCTTAGAAAAACTAGAAAATATTTCCCTAAAAAGCTATCCTTTTCAGCCTTAAAAAAATATAAGCCTTTTTTATTCAGTATAATATTAAACTCTAGGTTTAAATTATTACATTTTAAACCTAAAGGCATATTATATCACTATAAAGATATAAAAGATAATATTTTTAAGCTTTTTAAGTAAAAGTTTTATAAGTAAGCTATATATATATTATATATATATATATAATATATATATTAATTTCACTGCCAGTCTGCCGCATTCCTTACTCTAGTCGTCTAAAAACTGTTCTAATATATCTAGGACTGAAATAGGTCCTACCTCCTTTATATACTAAACTAATATTAATAGTAACCAGAAATACAGTTTATAAAAGGGGAGGGAACTAAAATCCGGGTATAAGAGCTCGATCTAGAGCTCCCCTAATACACCCCCTTAGAACCCCTTCCTAACCTATACTAAGACCAGACTAATATTACCAGTTTAAAAATAAATCGAAATAGCTACTAAGAAATTCAGACTGACTTATCTGAGAATTTAGAATCAGGCCTATAAAATATATACTCTCCCTTTTAATTAAGCTTTATTATAACCTATTAGATACTAGCCTAATTTTTAAGCAGTAAAACCCTAATAATATTATAGTTATTAGCTTTATTAGAATTAAAAAAAATTAATAGCTTTATTAAATAAGATATTAAAAAAATTATTTATACTATAATACTAATTAATAGGCTTTAACTTAATATTAAATTAAATATTAATTATAAATAGGGCAGTAATTATTAAAGTCTTATAAATACCTTAAAATATTATTATTATATTAATAAAAAGGTTATATAAGCTATTAATATAGTTATTAATATAGCTAATACTATAATAATTAAATAATTTTAAAATAATAATTAAAAAATCTATTTTAATATAGTTAATATAGTAGTTATTTAAAAATAATTTAATATTAAATAGATCTTTAAAGTCTTTTTATATAATATTATCTATAAGAAAACTTAAAAGATAATAATTTTAAGCTTCTCTTATTAAGAAATAAATTAATATTAAACTAAAAATTTGTTAATATACCTTAATAAAGCTAATCCTGCTGCTAATATTATTAATTTCTGCGTTTTTAAGATTAAAAAGGAGTATATATATAACTCAGTCTTCTTTATAGTTAGTACTGCCTTGATAGTAAACTGATTTTATAATTAGGCCCTCTTATAAAATAAAGGCTTATATAATTATATCTCTTTCTATAGTAAAGTATTAATAAAATAGTATTTTTAATATTATAAATTTAGCTATTTAGCTAAATACTGCCTATATTAAGCTATTTATAGGTAATATTTAATATAAAACTATATTAAAGCTAATTATATTATAAATAAAAATAATTACTTAAATAAATATAATAACTATTAAAGTAATTATTTAATATAAAGCTAAGACTGCCCTAATTATGAAATAGCTTAGCTTAATACCTAATAGGCTTATTTTAATTAATTAAAATAATTCCTCTGCTTTACTACCTAATAAATAATCGACCTGAAAAATATTAAAAATAGGCCTAATTTTACTATAAAAAAATAAAGAGATTTAGGCTAATTATTAAGCAGTATTTAAACAGTTTTAAATAACACTTAATTTAATATTTAAATATAATTAATTTAATTCTTTATTATTTTTAGCTCTTTTTTTAACCCCTTTAAAGCTAATAAGAGAGACCTAATACCCTTATTAATACTTAATAATAACCTAATTAAGCTTACTTTATAATTATAAAAATATTATAAATATTATAATAAAATATTTAAAAATAAAAACCTATTCTGGCCTCCTTTTTTATTATAATTAGTAATAATATCTTAATAATATAAAAGCTATTTTTAATTAGTATTAAAATATTATATTTTAAGCTTAATTATCATAATATAATTTAAGCCCTAAAAAGCAGATGGCAGGCTATCTTATATATATATAAAAATATCTAAATAAATTAATATAAAGCTATACTAAATTAATATTATATAAATATTAGCTAAGTATTAAATAACTTTATAATTTATTTTATTTATTTAAAATTCCTTAAAAATTATATAATTATAGACTAGCTTTATCCTCTTTATAGTATAAATAAGGTACTAATTTAGAATTAAATAATTCTTTTAAGAGATTTTAATCTTTATTACCCCTTATAAAATATTATATATAAAGAATAATATAAAGCTTATTATTTAATTAACTTTATTATAAGACTAAATTTATTCCTTTTTATATCTTATAAGCTATTTATATAATATAGCAGCTAAAGGGCTAAAGACTTAATTATAAACCTAATTTAGGCCTTATTAGGGCTTAAGATTTTATACCAAAATATTACTAAATATTAAGGCTTTAATTATCTATCTTAATAAGTATTTATTTAATTTTCAATAGATTTTTTATTAGTCTTCTTAAGACCTAATTAAAGACTCCTTAATTTTACTATTTTCTTAAAGAATATTAAAAATTTACTAAATTTAGGCTCTATTTCTAATTAAAATTAACTTAATCTATATATATTATAACTTATTAAAGCTATATATAATTTAGCTATAAAGCTCTTCTCTTTTATAAGAAGGAGAACTCCTTATAATACCTAATAAAATAAGACTATTTATTATATAATTTAAAAAGAAAAAGAGGCCTATTAAAAATAAACCAAGCACTAAATAGATAATAATTATATATTTTTATAATAAGTAGATATAAAAAAAAGGTATACAATTAAGATAATTAAAATTAAATCTTAATAATATATTTTTTATTTCCTTTAATTTATATCTTAAAGGGCCTAGCATATTATAAAATAAGCTTAATTTAAAAGCTAATAAATATTAAATATAAATTAGATCTTAAAGCTTTAAGACTTAATATTAGGATATATAATTAAATCTTATTAGGCTAAAATAAAAAAGCCTTAACTGCTAAATTCTTTTTAATATCTCTTTAATTTTTATTTAAAATAGGACTAAAATTAATTTTATTTTTACTCTTTCTTATTAGGAAAGATATTATAGTAAAGGAGGTTATACTTATTATTAAGAAAATAGCTAATTAGAAAGCTATTAATATTAATTAAATACTTAATAAAATTCTAATAATTAGGAGTAAAAAGCTAATATATAAGATTATAAACCTTATAAATACTAATTTCTAATTATTTTATCTCTTAAGCTATTTTAAATATATTTAAATAATAATAATTCTAAAATTAGGTAAAAATTAGAATAAAATTAATCTAAAAATATAATATCTTATTATATTTCTCTTTATTATTAATAAAATTATTAAAAAAGCTATAATAAATAGAATATAAGATATAATTAAGACCTAAAAATATCTCCCTAAATTTAATATAATAATTAATTATATTAGTCTTATAAAATTACTTTTTATATATTAATAAATTAAATTTATATAGCCTAAAAAGCTAAAAATTTAATTATTTTTCTGAATTTTATATTAATAGTATTTTTAATTTAGTTAAATATAATTACCTATTTATATAACTTTAATATTAAAGAGTTCCTAATTAGGTCTTAGATTAGCTATAATTATATTTTATAGATTAAACTGCTTTTTTTTATTTTAATAATATAAAATCAGAACTATTTAGAGTTTAAATAAATATCCTTTAGGGCTTACCTCTATCTTTAATCCTATTTATTTTCTTTACTATTAAGCTCTATAATAAGCTTATTAGCCTCATTAAAGTAACTATAATATCTTATATTAATAATATAAACCTTATTATTTTTAGAAGGAATACTGCTATAATATATATTTAGCTCTAGGCTATATATAAGATATATTTAATTTAGGCTAGCTAAAATAGGCTATTCTTTAATTTAATAAAATATTAATTCTTCCTTTTTATTTAATATAATTTAATCTAAAATAAGCTATATTTTAGTTAAACCTCTATTTAATTTAGCTTTTTTATTATAATTTTTAAAATCTAATTTATTTATAAGCTTATCTAGAAAGAGTATATAGTCTATTTATAAAAAAAGCTTAAGACCTAATAACTAATATTAAACTAAATTATAATTATAACCTAAAAGCTATAGCTCTAATATATATATAATATCTATATTATAGTTATTGAAATAGCTATAGCCTATAGTATACTAGTCTAATATTAGGCTTTATTTAATATAAAGCTATATCTAGGCCCTATATATATACTATTAGTAATAGAAAGAAGCTATATTAAATAGTTTATAGGGGCTTATAAGTCTATATTTATTTAAAATCTCTATATAGAATCTTTTATATTTCTAATTAATATCTAGCTAAATATTAAAATTAGCTATTTTTATTAGAAAATAGATAATATAGGTATTTTATTAGATATTTAATAAGTATTAATTTAAATTCAGGCTTATTTAAGACTTATTAGGCTATAGACTTTTTATATATTAAAAGAAATAAAAGCCTGCCTAGATAATTATTATAAGGGCCCTAAAGTAGCTATTTTCTTATAATAAAAATAGTAATAGCTATACTAATAGCTAAATAATAGTAAAAGCCTATATTAACCCTACTTAATAGATTACCTGCTAGACCCAAAAATATTAAAACTATATAGGAGCTTTTATAAAATTTAATTTAGTTTTCTTATATAAATAAGGACTAATTATATTAGCTTAATAGCTTATTTTATTTAATAAAAGGTCTTTAAGATATTATTATCTAAGTATTAATATAATAATAGATATAAGATATTATAATATATTATCTGCTTTTACTGCAGCCTTTAATAGTAACATCTTATATTTTACTATATTATAACTATTTACTATAACTATAACTAATTTTTAGCTGCCCTTAAAGCTATACTAGCTCTATATTACTAATTCCTCTTCTTCTAATAACTATTATACTACTATCTAGCTATTAAGCTAATAAATAAATAAAAAAAGCTAGGCAGAAAAATATAGCCAATAAGCTAAATAAATATTAAAGAAATATTAAATAATTATATAAGATCCTAATTAAATATAAGAAAATCAGATTCTATTAAATATAGCTCTAGATTTATTCTAATTATAATTATATAATATTATATTCTAGCCCTAAAATATTATTATTAAAACTGCTTTAATATTACTTTAATATTACCCAGAATTACCTCAATATTACCTTAAATTCAGTCTTTTAGAAAGATAATTTTATAGTTTAAAATTAAATTAATTTAAGCCCTAATATTTTTATTATTAATATTATTATTAAATAGGTGTTTAGCTAGTAATTATATATTTAAGTTAAATTTAGGTAAAAAGTTAATCTTATTAAGCTTTTAAGTATATTATATTAATTAAATATTAATTAGATTATAAATAATATATTAGCTAGGGTTAAACTTATTATAGTCTTATGTATATATATTAGATTTTTTATATTTTAATTTAGGTATTAGACCTTAATTATTAAATCCTAAATTAATATATCAATCAGTATTAAAGTAAGACTGCCTAAATTTATAAAAATAATAAGTATAGCAGAAAGAGCTATTAACTAAATTATAAATAAAAGTCAGGCTAATATTAAGAAGTAATAAATATACTTTATATCTATATTTTAATCATTAAGCTTAATAAGGGCTTATATTAATTAGATAAATATTTAATACCTAATTAATATTAGACTTATAGCCTTATATTAATAAGAGTTTACATTATAAGTAGCTAGAGTATTATAATATATTTAGGCTAGAGCTAATATTAAGGTAAAAAGAGCTTTAAGGAATATTCTAATTATCTAATAGGTATTAATTAGGTATTAGATAAATATTAAATAAATACTACTTAGAATTTATAGGTCTATAGCTATTACTTTATAAATAGTAATATAAATATTTATTAGATTTAGCTAAAATTTAATTAGTTATTAATTAGATAGAAATAAATAGAAATCAGGCTTATATTAATTAAAGCTATAAATTAGGTTATCTTTATTAAGGATATAGAAGAAGTACTAATAATACTAAACAGATTTATACTAATTAGTAACCTATTAATAATACTTAAATATTAAATTTATTACTTTTAGATAATTACCATTAAGTTATAATCCAGTTTAGACTTCTTATAAAAAGGGCTTAAATCTATATCAGGCTAATACTGGTCAGTTATATTAGATAAATAAGGAAATAAAAAAAAGGGGTTAGGCCAGGGCTAGAGTATTAATAATAGGGTTATACTGGCTAGTATATAAGTATAAGGAAATAACTGACTTATAAGTAATAATAAAGGATTAAAAAAGAAAAAAAAGAAGAAAAGAAGAAAAAAGTTTAAAATTAGGGGCCTGATTTTATACCCTTAGGGGTACCTTCCTTTAATTTACCTGCCCTTTATTTATTCCTTCCTTTATTATCAGGCCCAGATATTATATAGAGGTTAGTCTATACCTAGCCTATATATAAAGGAGGACTAAATAAAGGATTATATAACAGCCCTACTTAGGCTTAAGTATTAAATAAGGGCCTAACTATAATAGCTAGATACCTTTTTCTTTATTTATTAATATACTTAGATAAATTAGTATAGAAGACTAAGCTTAGTATAGAAGAACTATATTATATTTAAAGGACAGCCCAGGTTTTATCCGGCTGGGGGTGCTCAACTAGGCCTCAGCCAGAGGCACAGCCAGCACCTCCTATACAGTTCCTGAGTCTTTTACTACTGTATTCCTATATAGCTAAATAGGCTCAATTAGAGTAATAATAATAATAATAATAATATATATATATATATACTAAATTTCTATAGGGTTAAAGATAAAAAGGAGGGCTATATAAATCAGCCCTCTGTTAATTTATTATTTGATGAATTAAATGAGGATATATATGATATTAACTCCCCTATATATGAAGAAAATTCAAATTCAGAAAATGAATTATATATAGGGGCTACTAATAAAGAAGAGGAATTTTTTGTATATTTAAAAGAAAATACAGTTAATCAGAATGTGAGTATATATATATATATATATATATTATACTAATATTTACTAGACTAATATATTAGAATATTGGAAGACTTAATCTATTCGATTTCTAATATTAAGTATATCAGCTAGGCGTTTTCTAGCTATTCTAGCTACTTCTGCTGCTATTTAAAGTATATATTCTATTAGTAATAGTATTATTACTAAAAATAGAAGTTAATTAGCTTCTCAGACAGTTAAGCCGCTAGTTTTACTAAAAAGCTGGAAATTAAATACTCTAGATAGCTTAGAAAATGAGTTAAAAGAAGAAGAAGATGATGATATTAAGTTGTAATAATATATATATATATATATATAATAAGTCTAGTGAATATAATAGAAGGTATAGGTCTGTTATATATATCAGTATGTATTTTAATAGCTATATAATTAAACACCCCCACCCCCCCATTTTTACCTCCTTAAAGGTATATATAGACTTTATATATTATATTATATATATATATATATATATAGATGTGATTTTCCTATTTTAAGGCCTATTTTTTATATATGTACCCTAATTATATATATATATCCCTATTTTATATTATATATAAAAATACTAATTAGTACACTTTTAGTATTAGTATTATTCCAGCTGAGAAAATACTAAAAATACTAAAATCACAGCTCTGGTAATGATTAAGGCCCTTTTTATTATATAAAAAGCAGCTTTAGAATATAAATTCTATTACTCCTTTCTATCTCTTATAAATATAATTATAGAAAAAGTATTTATTCAGCCTCTTTTATATATAATAGCTACTTCTTTAATATAATAAAATTATTAAAATCTTATAAAACTAAATAATGTCTTTTTAATTTTTCATAATCTAGTCATAACAAATAAGGTATTATAAGTTTATTTTTCTTATCTTTTTTATTAATTTAGGCTTCTTTATTATCTTAATCTTTTAGAAATTAGCAGCCTTAAAGATTTCCTTAATAACAATCTTTAATATATTAATCCCTTATAAACTAAATTTATTTATAATATTAATAGCTAATTTTTCTTTTTTATAGTAATCCTAATTAATTTTAATAATAATAGTTTTTATTATTTCTTTTATAAATTTTTAATATTACTTAGAATAAAAAATATTAACTATATATTTATTATTAATCTAGAAGAGTCTTTTATTTAGTTTAAAATTATATATAATAGTTCTTATATAAATATCATTAATTATATATTTAGGGATATTAATTATATTATAGATCTTAAGAGAAGTCTTACCTGCCCTAGAAAGAGCTTTTAGGGTAATAATTATACCCTAAATAGTATTATTTATATTCATTTTATTACTAAAGGTAAAGAAAATAGAGGGAAAATAACTAATAGTCTAAAGGTATATAAATTAGTATAGGGGGCCCTTAATTATATTTTACTATATTTAGCTAGCTCCTAATTTAGTACAAGCAATAACTTTCTGGCCCTGCCTCTACAGAGACTAGATATATTATATTTTAAAAAAAAATTAATAAAGTTATAATTAAAAAAGAAAGCTTTTATTATTATAAAATAAATAAAATTATTATTTTAAAATAAATTATTTTTGTTAATACTTATAAGTAAAATTAATTATTTAAAAATTCTAATTTATAGAAAGATTAATTTAAGAAAAATAAACTACTTTTTTATATTATATAATAAAATAATAAAAAATTCTAATTTTAAATAAAATTATTAAAGCCCTAATTAGTATTATTTATAAAATCCTAAAAGTTTAAGGAATAATATATAATAAGTACTTTTTCTCTTTTCTTATTTAGTTTTTAATATAAATTAATTAATAATTTTTATTATTTTTTTAAAGAATTAATACTCCTATTTTTAATATATTAAGCTGGAAGAGGCTATATAAATACCTATAAAATGTATAATTATTAAAAAAAAAATTTTTATTAATTTTTATTAATTTAAATAATTTTAAAAAATATTTTTTATTTAAAAGATATAATCAGGGTTGTAATTTTAGTTATAACTAAATTCATGACTAAATTAACTAAATTAGTTAAGTGAATTTATTCAACCCAGGGCTTAACTAACAACTAAATTAGTCTGACTAAATTAGTTACTGACTTTTTTAGTCCGACTAATTTAGTTAAAATTCCAGCTTCTGACTAAATTAGTCAATTAGTTAACTAAAATAGTAAAAATATAGCCCTATATATAAATATATATATATTTTTTTTACTTTATTATTATAAGAGATAGTAAGAAAATATAAATATTATTAGTTACTCATATATATAGCTATATATAGGGCTATTTTTATTAGTGACTAAAAGTGTGACTAAATGACTAAATTAGTCTGACTAAATCACAACCCTGGATATAATAAGCTATTAATAGTATAGTTATTATAACCTGAAGTATTAATAATGAAGAGGAGGCCCCTATAAAGGGGCTATAAAGATATAGGCTTATAAATATATTATTTTAAGGAATTAGGTATATAAAGAGAGGTAGCCTTTTAATTAAGAATAAAAGGCTAGAAATTAATATAGTCTTTATATAATATTTAATTATAACCTTTAGTAAAGTTATTATAAATTATAGAAGTATCACGACCTAAAGTGTCATAATACGGCGCCTAATCTGTAAAGGGGCTGCATAGATATAGGGTTACATATATAGTATTTCAGAGAACAGATATATTAGAGGGAGCTGGCCCTCTAATAGAAGAAGAGGGCCAGAGATTAATATAGTCTTTATATTATATTTAGCTATAACTTCCTAATAAAATTACTATAAACTATAAAATAGCCTATTTACATCTTAATAATTATTAACTTTAATAAGTTATTCTCTCTTTAAAAGGCAGAGTAACTATTCAGCCTATACCTTAACTAGCTTATTATATAAAATAACTTCTTTTATATTATAAAGAACTTATAATATAGCTATAAATAACTAATTAAGCTAATAAATAGAATTAAATTCTTAAACTATTAGCTAGTATATATAAGACCTTCATAGCCTTAATTTTATAAAAAAAAATAAAAAGACTTAATTTAATACAGTTATTAAAAGATTATAAAAAAATATAAAGCTTAAATAGAAAAAAGATCTATTAGAAATTCTCTTTAAAAATAAAAATATATGATATATTATTTTTATAATTTAAGAATTTAAAAATAAAATAAAATGATGAAAAATTTATTATATTTTCTTTAAACTAATTAGAGATTTTTTAATTTTTATTTAGGAAATAGCTAAAACTAGGAATTAATAGTACGCTAATTTAATATTTTAAAATAGTTATATAAATATATTATTTAAAATAAAATTTAATATAAAAATTTTAATAATTTTCTAATTCTTATAAAATTTATAATTTTATTTAGATATTATAATTATTATTAAAAAAGTAAATAATTAATAATATAATCTTTATAATATAATAATACTTAACTTAGGTAATTATTTAAGTTAAAGTCTTTCTAAAATAAAAGTTAAATAATTAATCTTTTTAAAATAATTTAATATTTAACTCTTTAATTAATAAAACATAATAATAAAATTATAATAATAATCAATATTAGAAACTTAATTAATTTTATATATTTTAAATATAATATATTAAAATATATTATTAAAAACTATAATAATATATTATTTTTAAAAAGGTAAAATAATTATAATTTTATAATTAGAATAAAATAATTATAATTTCCTAATTTAAATAATAAACTTATAAATATATAATTTCTTAATTAATATAAAAAGGCTTAATTAATACCCCCTAATAAAATAAAAAATAAAGCTAAAATTTTAAAACTACTAAATAACTTATAATATATTATTAAATTTTAGTAATAATTATTATATAGTTAATTAATAAATTTATAATAATATTTTAATATCATTATTACTACCCTTAATATATAAAATTATAAATTAGTTATAAGATATAAAGATTTATATTAAGCTAGACTTAAAAAATATATATTATTAGTCAGAGATAAATAGAAAATAATATTTTATTATAAATATAGCTATTTTAAATATATAATTATATTATTTAGGCTAATTAATATCCTGATTATTTTCTAGGAATATATTAGTAATATTTTTTATAGCCTAATTAATTATATCTATATTATATATTTAGACAATATTTTAATATATAGTAATAACCCTAAATAAGATATATAATATATATATAAAGTCCTTAATAAGCTATAGTAATATAAGATATATATAAATCTAGAAAAATATAAGTTTAATAAGGCTTTACTCTTCTTTTTAAGCTTTATTATAAGCTATTATAATATTAAAATAAAAGAAAGTAAATTGAAGTTATTATAAATTAGTTATTATTTAGTAGTATTAAAAAAAATATTTATATTCCTTAATTTTATTAAGTTTTATAAGAACTTTATAAAGAATTATAATAAGATATTATACCTTTAATTAATCTTATAAAAGGTATAAAGAAAGGGAAAATATAGCTAAATATATATAAAAAAGCTATATTTAAAGAGCTAAAAATAATATTCTTTAAGAAATTAGTTCTAGCTTATTTTAACCTAAAAATCACCATAAAAATTAAAATAGATATATTAAACTTTATAATTAATACTATTTTATTATAATTATAGAATAAATATTAATACTTAATTATATACCTCTTATAAAAGCTTAAAAAACTAAAATTATAATATATAACCCTTAATACTAAAATACTAATTATTATAGAAGCTTTTTAAATATAATAATATTATTTAAATTTATACTTTTATAAAGATTATAATAATTATAAATTATTTTAATTATAGCTATTTTATAAATAAATTAAAGCTAATAAATAAGTAGGCCTTTATATTTAATAAATTAGCTCTATTTAATTTCAGAATTAAATATAAATTAAGGCAGCTTAATCTAATAAATAGATTATTATAGATAATTAATAAGAGACATATTAAAGCTAAAAGAAAATAATAATTTATAAATTATATAAACTCTTAAAGTATTTTTATAAAATAAAAGCTAAAATATTATAATAAATATATAAGCTAATAGCTATATAAAAAGGGGCCTTTAGCTATATATGGCTTATTATAAGCAGGAATTTAAAGTTATATCCTAAAAATAGCCCTTTTATTTCAAAGGTTAAGACTATAAATAAGTAAATTACCTACCCTAAATATATAACCCTATTTAATATAATTATTATAAATTTAGCAGAAAGTTATAAAAATACTGCTATTATATTACCCCTAAGTAAAGAAACTCTTAAAGAAACTTTATTCTAAATATAATAAAAGGATATTTATAATATTAGGAATTTAAATAACCTAAAAATAAATAAAAACTTAAAGAATAAAAATAATAGCTAAATTTTAAAGCTAAATTAATTATTTTATTTTAAGAATAAAGTATTTATTTTATTAAAGATAAAAATTAAGATAAACTAATTATATTATAATAAACTAATTATAAGGTATTACGAAATATATTATATATTAGAAAAACTAGCCCTTATTTATTTCCCCAAAAGAAGAGATATTAAAAGATATATTAATCCTATTAGATCTTTAAAATAAAGATATATTTATCTTATAGTAATTTATAAATATTACTAATATTAAGCTATTTCTAAGAGGAAATATTAATACATTTTATTATAGAGCTATTAGCAGTAGAAAGTATATATAATTATATCTATAATATTATATTAATAATAATTAAGCTTATGAAAATATATTTTATATCCTAATAAAGAAATTATTAAGTAGTATTTTATATGAAATATAGAGCTATAATATATATATATATATATATATTTATATATAACCAGTTGTGATTTTAGTCAACTTTAGTCAACTTCAGTTACCTTTTAGTCAACTTTTACTCAATATTCAAACCTTTATATAAGATCTATTTTAGGTAATAAAAATAAGAAAACTGCTAAATATAATAGCCTAGCTATTTAACTATTAGTAAAAAACTATTTTACTTAGTCAGCATTTTCTTCTGGGCCTGTATAAGCATTTACTCATTTTTAGTCAACTTTTAGTCACTTTTTTGTCTCAAATAATGACTAAAAGTGACTAAATGCTTATATAAGCTCAGAAAGAAATGCTGACTAAGCAAAATAAATTTTATCTAATAGATAAATAGCTAGACTATATATTTAAGCACTTTTTGTATTTTAAAAGCCTAAATTAGATTTTATATAGCCTTTATAAGTAAAAAGGAAAGTGACTAAAAGTTGACTGAAGTTGACTAAAGTTGACTAAAATCATAACCCTGTATATAACTAAGATTTATATTAAAAGAGTAATATATATATAGTAATTAAGCTTTATAATAAGAGAATAATATAGATATTAAATATATTAAAAATACTAAAAATTCTTAGTATTAGTATTAGTATTTTTAGTACTTTTAGTCAGTGGAATAATACTAAGAATTCTTAGCATTTTTATCCTATAGAATAATACTAATTACTCTTAGTCTAATTGTATTAATTTTAAATACTAAGGAATAATTTCACATCCCTAGATAGTCCTTATAGGTCTATTTATAATAATGAGATATTTAAAGTTAATACAGAAAAGTCAAAAATCTATATATTACTTATAAGCTTTCTACCCATGGCTTATTAACTATTAATTTATTAAAAGACAGAAAAATGCTAGTTAGGGATTGTAAAAAGTGGGTACTAAGTAGTGAATACAGTGGAAGTAATTGATGGGTTGAAGTTATTGATTTCTATCAGCTAGGTTGGATACACAGGGCCCTTATATATTCAATTCCTCGGCTTTTCTAACTATCATATTTCCGTATATCGGTATTTATGATAGCCTAATTTCCTGTAAGCCAGCGATTTGCTTCTGCTGGAACAGCCGGTTACCCCTCATTTGGTCCGGCATATCCGATTACCACTCCTTCAGTGAGGCTTTTACGATAGCTGTTTGTTTCCAATAGCTGTGTGTTATATAGAGCCGTATGTGTTATATTTGAATAGGGGTATATGTTATCTGTTGGTTGTAACTTGTGTGTATGACCCCCCCCCCGGTGGGAGGTGGGTATATGATCCGTATTTTCAGTATATTCAATAATATATATCTAATTTCTTATATTTTACTTCTATAATATATATATATATACATATATATATACGAAGCTATATATAGCTGCCCTTAGAAGAGAACAGTGAGAATTAAGGTATTGAATATATTGAAAATACGGATCACATACCCACCTCCCACCGGGGGGGGGGGGGGGGGGGGGAAAAACAAAAAATAAAAACAACAAAAAAAAAAATACCCCCCATAAAAAAAAACACAAACAGCCATTAATAACACAACACACA
>WOFQ01000162.1:0-19825 GCA_012184525.1 Xenoacremonium recifei | reverse complement strand
ATACAGATCTCCAGTGCCAGTATGTATGCTCTGGCTTCCCTGCCCATGGTTATGCATAGAGTGCGACATGTTGACAGTGGCCTGGATGACCGCACTAGCACGACGATGCAAACCCGAGGGGGAGATCTTGCGACGACAGTGTGTAATTACGGTGAAGCAAAGCCAGGCTCGCGGCCTGTGATTTCCCGTGCAACGGGGTTCCAGCCGCACGAGTGGCCCAGCCAATCAGCTGGGGTGTCGAGTCACGCGTGACGCGGTGGACAACAGTTGCCACGTTGCCTCAAGCCCCTTACGGGACATCACGAAAGCGCCAAAAGATCGAAAGACAAATGGATGTCTGAATGAATATTGAAGAATAAATTAGTCTTAGACTAGAGGGCATCGACATCGACCCACGCATCCTAGTTTGGCGGCAGATGGAAACCCGTGCATCGGCCCGTTGAACTGGTTGCCGGCCCCGTTGTTGTTGTGCTGGGGCCCGGCGCCGGTGTGGGCATAGGCGTGCTGCCGCGGCTTGTCTTCAATCGATGGAGGTAATGCCAATACTTCTTTGAGCCGTTCCTTGAGCGCATCGATTTTTTTCAACCGCCACTTCCTGCCTGATGCCTGGCTTCGAGAATTGCTTGTTAATTTTCTGCCGCTTTCCGATACTCTTCTTTCACATTCTCTGGGTTCTGTATTGCCCGGTAGAAGACATCGCGCAGACGCGTGGCTTTAACCCTCCAGACTTCTGCTGCAGCCTTCACTTCCGGAGCGGACTTTTTGCTTAGGCCACCGAATGCACCTTTGATATCCTTGAACGGCTCTAACACTGAAGAGATGCTTCTACTGACCTGTACCAAGACCTATGGCGCTTTTGGGATAGTCTCAATATCTTGACATATCTCTGCGATATTTCCAGTGCCTGAACGGTGCTGGCGGCGAGGCGTTTAATTTCGGGGGGAGATTAGCGATTGGCATGGTGGATAAGTAATGCGAGTGACTACCAGCTCGCTAAACAAAAAACAGACGAGCTTAGTAACGCTCGCTTGTGGACTATGTTAGTGAATCGTTAACAGCGTGATATTGCTCACTAATAGCGTATTCCGTGCTTGACGGTTTCTCATGATCTGGCTTAATAAGGGACTCTTTGCCGATTTCCTTCCGTTCAATGCTCATTACCCCGCTCCGCGGGGCAGCCAATAGGTGAGCACCTATTAGCTTCCCAGTAGTAAGGAGGCAGCGCCTCTTCTTTGAGGAAGCAGGTTAGCCTTTCCAGCTGCAAAGTCAAGCCACCATCATTAGCAAGCCGACCACCACACAGTTTATCACCCCAGCTTATCACCAAGAGCCAGACCCAATATGAGGATCATCAATGCTGTCTCAACACGTTTCAAGACAATACAGGAGAAGCATGCCAGGGGCGGACTGCAACGACCGAATAATGGAATTCTTATCGATGGACCTTGTTAGGCGTCCACATAACTTGAAACGCAAAGACGTTCCGCTAGGGTGAATAGATACTAATGCCGGACCACTGACCGAGCCGTCAGCTAATGTTACGCAAGCCCAATTTCCCTCTATCGATTCCAGTCAATTCAAACACCACTCAATTCACTAGATAAAAGACCTACTATTTCCTAATCATTAGATAGAAATGAAGAGCTTCTTTTCCACTCTAGCGATAGGGACCATCAGAATTGCACTGTTGAATGTGACATGAAGCCCTCTAAATACTACTTTTTTTAGCAGGAAGTTAAGTTCCTGGGGTATATCTTATCTATTTATAAGGTTTTTATAGACCCTTAATAGATAGTTATAGATAATTCAGGAATAAAAGCCCCTTACTTTTTTCTATAAGATATAAATCTTTCTAAAATTCTATAATTTTTATTAATAATTTCACTATATCGCATCCTGACCTTCACGCTGGCAATATATTTGTCGACGACAAACTAATTGGGGTTCCGCGACAACAGGTCCGATTACTGAGTTGCTTTCGACTCCAGGGCTCGCAGGTCCCTCAAAGCCACCTCCATCATCTCTCGTCGCTTCCTTTCGGTCTGGCTTTTCTGAACATCGAAACGTCGAACGAGGTACGTGGGACAAGGCTGAGATGATGTGGTATTTTTCTCGTCTGGTCTGTCTACTTTCCGGGCAAGATCTTCCCTTATTTCAAACACTATATGAGCTTATTTATAAGTCCGAGGTCGAGCCTCTGTCGGGCTCAATAGACTATGGCCGGCTGTTCCATGAGCGAGCTATGCTCCCAAGCAACAAGCTGCTTCTGACAGAGTTGAGTGAAGATGACTTGCCAGATGAAGAAGTCAAAGAAAGAGAGAGGTAATTTGAAGTGGAATTCCATGACGTATCGAAATTTTTACTTCTATTGCATAATTGGATAGCGATTATTATTGAAAATCCCAAATAGCTTGAGTCGATTGAGCAGGTCATTGCTTTAGACCGCCGTCTACTTTCTCATATGTATACTTTGCATGTGGCTGCCAAACAACAAAGTAAAGCAGGAGACTTATAGTCGAAGCAATATAATGCCAATCCTATTATCCAGCAAA
This sequence comes from Xenoacremonium recifei, assembly GCA_012184525.1. Classification (NCBI taxonomy): domain Eukaryota; kingdom Fungi; phylum Ascomycota; class Sordariomycetes; order Hypocreales; family Nectriaceae; genus Xenoacremonium; species Xenoacremonium recifei. Next base: position 17,273 of record WOFQ01000162.1, on the reverse strand, counting down.
TTGAAAATCTTCAGCTAACCCAAAAAGCCATATCTGGAGTTCCGCAAGAGCATCAAGATCGTTTCTTTCTGTTGCCTCAAGGACACCCCCATCGTGCCATCCTCTGGTTCTCTTAATTTCCCTCAGCGACTCTCCTAAATAACATGCACTACCAAAGTCGATAATGACAGGTGAATTGTCTCGATCTAACATGATATTGGCGGGTGTAATATCATTGTGAACGATACCCAGGGAATGGAGATGCCTAACAGCACTCTCAAGCGACTGGAGCCATAATTTCATATGATCTTTAGCTAGCGGCCTACCGCTAGTAACGAAATCTTGCTTGGAAAGTCGTTGAGGGTTGACTTCTTCAAGAACCGTGTTCTTATACTTCTCGAAACAAAGACCAGAGGCCCTGCCCTCAGTAATTAAGCAACCAAGGTATATTGCTAAATTGGGGTGTGGCCGTTGTTTGATCAATTCGCTGATCTCGATTTCACGCTCCATCTTAGCCTCTAGCTGGGGGTCCATATAATCCTCAAGGGTCGGCGTCTTAATGTAGTTTTCTTCGGAAGGTAGCGCGATAGTCCAGCAGGGGCGTATAATAGGGCCTCTGTCTTTTACTGGAATAGCTTTAATGTCGTCAAGTTCGGAGAGTTCTTTTGGAAGGGTTCTTCGACTTTTCCACTTTCCAATAAAAAGTTGGCCATCTTTCTCAGCAATGACCTTAACGTAGATCTGAAATTTTCCGTCGACGACCTTTCCGCACTCATAAGACTCTTTGATGTGCATCTTACGAACGACTTTGCAGGGTTGACATCGGCCAAAGTTAATGGTGTAGGTAGAGACCTAGGTGGGGATAGGGAAATGTGTAAGTAAAGAAGGGGAAAGCCTCAAAGGTATACGTTCCGGGTCCTCTTAATTGCATCTCGGGGACTCTGCAATGTATGTATGAAGTGTGTGGTCAGGAGTAAGGTGGGGAAATGGCGGGGCTGCTGCTCACGCTGATCCTTGTAACGAAGCCCGGCTTTGGGGGCTCAAGCCGTCGATAATAGCCTAGCAAACTTTACCTAGCCAGCCTCTTCACTGGCAATTAGAAACTATGTTACAACTGGAGATAGAAATGCAATGATATTATGGTGGTTATGCTGACAGCTATAGATGTGAAGAGAGCAGTCAGATATCCCAAGCCTGGGCAATGTGAAAGTCACTGCCGTATCTCGATTATAGAATACATGGCTTCCTCAATAACTCCCTGACACACAGCTAACCATTGAGTCCTTCTCCAGCTGCGTGCTAACTTTATTGCAAATGCCAAAGCGACTTGTTTCATTCCCTGGCTGGCATCTAGCCCTTCGGTGGCACGTAGTTGACTGAGTCTTCGCAAGTTGATTGGCCACAGTCCCATGTTTTCTTCGGTGTGCCGTCGGCTTGGGCCGAGTTCCAGTGGCAGTTGTTGACTAAACCGACAGGGACGTTGAGCATCTGTAAATTATCAGTTCATTGAACATTGGGCTGTCGAACGTAGACTGGAACCTTAATCATTCAGTGGGGAAATTCTTCGTTGGCTTTCGAGACGCCACTTTGCGAGTAGGAGCCCGAGTCAATGTCATGGTTTTATATACATTAATGCAGACGCAGATAATGGTAAAGCGCTTGCTTACGTGAACTTACAATAGGGCCTTCTGCCTAATATGACACGTGCACCTGCAGCTGCTGAACGAGTTAGAGTGTCGAAGACCAATCGTTTGAATCTTGAGATGCAAGGCACGCTGCTGCCTGGAGCCATTGCTCTGATTCAGTCCAGATACAGTACCTCGACTGACAAATGGAAGCCGTGGATCCGGCCGTTGCCTCTTGGACCCCAGCACGCAGCCATTAGTTGTGTCCGCTCTTCGCAAAGCTTACCCGTTAGGACCATTGTACCAATCACTCCGTCGAGTAAGCCAAGGACTCAGCCGCCTAATCACGCAGACCTCGCCTTCCCCAGGATCCCTCGTCCTGCATGATAAGGTGAGCAGTTGGCTCATACGTATGTACTGTCTCAGGCAAAGTGTTGGTCGGAGCTGGAGACATCGAAAGGGCTAAGCGCGTCGGGATTGGCATCTCGAGGCCATTTATGGGACCCTCACAGCCTCACGCACGCAGCCGCTCATAGCCAATCATTCCAGAGCGCCCGGTGACTTGCTGCCTGAATTCTGACGCCGGCGAATACATCCACCCCGGCTTACCTCTCAGCGGGACCTCTTCGTCGGCGAAATAGACCCTCCCAGCAATTCCAACGGGGGTCTCAAAGACAGAGTCGTTGTTGGACGCTCTGCGCCCACAGGGGACATCCCGTAGTGAGTCATTGAGTCGCCTGGTTTCTTTTCTCCCTTCTATTAAAAGTCCTCCTGCGCGACGGTCGCAGTGGATCACGATAAAATAGTAGCAAAGTAGAAATATGATTTCATAGACAGAACCGTACGCGAAACGAGTTGGAGCGGACATGGGAGGAACCACCCCTTGACGCGATGGCAGTTAGGCAACCATCGCGTGCATCATAGTCAAAGGGCGAGAACCATTCATTCAGCTCCTGTCAGCCCTCTCGGTTTCCCTCCTGCGTCCTCATTGGGTTCGGACAAGGCGCTCCTAAAACCAAGGCATTGCCTTGTCAGCGTGTACGAGACCTCCCATCCAAAGAGACGCACATACGCGTACGCTTGAGCAACACGCGAGCTCTCTACCGCCCCCAACTTTACGTTCCGTGCCAGTAGGTAGACGCTCCTTCAGTAGCGCAGCGACGAGGCCTTCTGCGTTATCCAAGGCCGAACTGTCCGTTTCGTCAGCCATGTCCACATCCTCGTCCCCGGCCAATGATTGATTCTGGCCCGCCGACAACGGCTCAGGCTGTCTCTCAAGGTCCCATTACATCTCCGCGCCTCAACACTGAAAACAGCATAGGGTATACAGAAGAAGAACTCGCGATACTATCAGATCTCAAATCATATAGTCAGTAAAGGTAATATTTTATTATCTGCTTCTAACTAGAATAACAGAGGCTAAGTGTCGAGATGAAAGGCTTTTTCTTCTCTGTGTCCTCCCCGTCATCATCTATTCTCAGGCCGGCAATCTCGTCCGCGGTGATAGGGGGGCACATTTTATTGTCTGCTTCAGGGTCCGAGTCCTCGGACTCAGACTCAGCCCACTCGGATGCTTTCCACCGCTTGTCATCGTAATATTCCCGGTCCAGAATCTTGTAGCGCTCCTCATCAGAGTCATCGGACGATTCATCGTCCTCGTCAACCTTGATTTCGGGGAGCAGGGAGGTATCGTGCCACGCCTCGAGCACGATCGGCGCACAGCCCTTTGGCGGCCTCGGGACGATCCGCTTTTGCTTGAAGGGTGCCAGGGGTTTCCAACGAGAAATGTCAGCCTCTTTCCACATTTCGTCCAGCTCTTTGGAGTCTATCTCCATCGTTTCCTCGGCCATTTCCTCATCTGCGCCTTTCTCCTCATCAGACGTCTCGTATTCAGAGTCCTTCCACGCCTCGTCCTTGTCGTACTCTGAGTCCGGCTCAGGACTGGGCTCGCGGACCTTCTTCCCCTTATTAGAGGGAGGCGTTTTTGCACGTCTGGCCTTCTCCTTGGCCGTCAGGCAGAACTCATTGTACATACCCCAAGCTACATCCCCTTCCCTCTCGAAGGACGAAATGGCAGCCTGTAATTTCTCGAGCGTTAACTGCCCCTTTTCGATCTGCTTCTCGAGTCCCAGGACCCGGGATTCGCGACAGCACATGCCGCATTGGTGTACTCCTCGGTTGTTCAAAAGCTCGTACAATCTGGTACGCATTTCGTCAGGATCAGCGCGATTGTCATCATCCGCAGGGTGGAAAAGCCTAATGTAGGACCTGCGGGAAAATCGCTTTCGCAGTGGGATGTGAATGCAGTTTATGAGGTGGGTGTTGAACGTGCTGAAGGTTTCTTCCCTCAGAATGAAATGATTTCCCAGGTCTTTCGTGTAAAAGGACCGCTCGACACAGGACCCAATGTGATCGTACCTTTCACATTCAATGGCCGACTGCTCATCATACCCTTTTGAGGGATCCAGATACTCGTACTCCTCGTTGTAAATGTTTTGACTCATGTCCAGCCAGACTGTCGAGCCGGTGAGCGTGTGCAAGGGCCTCAGGTCATTCCGCAAATCGTGGAGCTTGAGACCCGAAGTCTGCTGACGGAAGATATTCCTGGGAATTCGGCCGAGGCGATATTTTTTCAGGTACGCCCAGCTGGGCTTCACGTATAGATCTCCAGCGCGAAAAACGTGCACGTTGTCATACTCCACGGGCAGGGTTTTCCTTTGCCGGGCGTAATCGGCCATGAAGTCTTTCGCCTTCTTGATGGTTGCCACCATAGCCGGGTCGTGCTCCTCCGCTTCCTGGCACACCAAGTTCACCGAAATTCCCGCCTTCTCGAGTGCGTAAAAAGGCTGCAGAGGGAGTTGGGGGAGCTTCTCGCCGGCGGGCACAAAGACGGAGACGTTGCGGAACGGGAGTTGCGGGAGCGGCTGCACCTGTTTATTTTTGGCCTCTCCCTCTTCAGCCATGGGAGGTGGCGTGGTAGCGAGAAAGGCAAAGTGATGCAAGTCAAGCATGTTGACTATATATTTCTGCTTCGAGAAAATTTCATTGATGTACCGGCTCCGAAGAGTGCGTGAGACTCCTAGCAGCAGCCAAGCGCGACGGCGAAGACTGTCGTCTTTCAGTTTGTCGAATTTGAATATGGTGCGTGAAAACCACATGGTTCTATAACGGTCGTCTGGAGGTTCAAGATGTGGGCTCGTGCCTGGGACAGAGCTGAAAGCCGTTGGGCACCGGCGTAATATCTCCCGCCTGCCGTCTTCAAAATGCGGCAGGTAGATGTAGTGGGGATTCTGTGGCTGCTTCGGATCATCTGGCTGCTCCACCGGCTGGAGAAAGTAGCATATACGGGCAAAGATCTCTGCAGACGCGCGTGTCAGCTCCCGCTTCCTCCCGTAAGTTCACTGCAGTAGAATATGCTTCTTACTTGGATCAATCTTTTCGAGTGTCACCAGACGAGGGTATTGAACTTGGGGTTTCACGGACCACGACAAACATCGGTTCTCCGTGGGCGGCTGATCCGACAGTTTTATACGTTTGAAGCGTGATGTAAGTGGTAGACTGGGTGTATCCGGGGGTGATATCAGCTGGTCATTCCCAAGACACGTATCTGGCTCTCCCGGCTATTTCGGAATTAGCATTGCTATCTAGACGGAAGTGCTATGGTAGTAGGCCGAGGTCGGGGGAGATCATACCGTTTCGCATGGTTCATCATCTGACCCGTACGGAGGAGTGAGCGGCAGCGTGACGCCTTTATCAGTCGCACCACCCTGTTTGGTGATAGGGAACTTGAGTTGACCCTGGAGAGTCCGCTTCGCCAACCTCGTTTGCTGGCCTTGGCCAGGCGTCTGGGGAGAGGCCAAACCCTGGGGAAAGGCCAAACCCTGGGGAAGCGGCATGGTGGGCGCAGGTGAGCTGCCCAGTGGCTACCATATAAGGCGACTGAGGAGAGAGAGCCGCGTCGCCGCGCGGGAAGTGTAGAGATGGAAGAAATTTGTAAAAAAATGTGTAATGAGGATAGGAAAGATGAACAGAGAGGAACAATGGAAGGTCCATCTATATAAACACGCGTGGCTGATCCCAGGACCTGAATCACGACTCGCAGTGACGCGTTCCACATCCGGATGTATACAATACTAGTAAACAATGACAACCGATTCATCACCGAAGCTGGCTTCTGGTTGGTTCTCGGCTCGCCTGCAAATCAACCTCCAGCAGCTGAGCAACCTGAAACCTGTGGCGCAGCGACGAGGCCTTCTGCGTTATTCAAGGCCAGCGCGTTTCGTGTCGCATCTGTTTACAGCCATTCAGTGACTTGACTACCTGACGATGTGCAGTAAATTGAGTTTGATGGCGGGCCGCAAATCCCTAACGAAACGTACAAGGGACAGGTCGCTCGCTTGAGAAACAACCTAGAAGCTAATTGACCACGTAAAAGCTACATAGCAATCTGACATGAAGACTTCCAGAGCGCGTAGCAAATGGAGCGTGTGGATATGCAAGTATCGGCTCTATGGGAGTTCCCAGAGCATCCCCAGTCATGGAGTAGTGTGCTTGCCTGCCCGAGGCAGCGCAACGATAGGTGATGGCGGTAGGATGGGACGACGCCGCTCCTTACTCGCGTACTCGGTCGCGCCTTAATGATGTAACAGGGCGTGCGAGGTAGCTACCTAGCCACAATTTGTCTCATTGGAAAATACTTCTTGTCTTCTGTTCACTACGTTTCTCTCGCTTCGGAGTCAGCCATTACATCTCCGCGCCTCAACACTAAAACCAACATGGAGTTCACGGAAGAGGAAATCGTGATACTGTCGAGTCTCGAGGCACACAGTCAGTAGAGCTAACATTTTATCATCTGCTTCTAACCAAAACAACAGCGGCCAAGTGTCGACGCGAATTGTTTGAGGAAGTACGACACTTGAATCGCCACATTCACCAAAAGCGTCCACTTTCCAGGATCGAAAAGGCCAAACTGATGTGCTGGAGACTGAAGGAAAATATCAACTCAATTATGCGAATGAGGCGCTCTGATACATAATGACAGATACCATTGCATTCAAGGTCATTTCAGTGTCGACGATGATGGCGGAAATAGCGAGGTACTCTAGATAGACTATGAAACTATCTTTCTGCCTCTTCAGCACCCAGTGGGCAAAGGTGCACTCCTGAAGGCGAAATCTTGTGGACATGGTGTATACGTACTCCTCCGGCCTCGTCTCGTGGGCATGATAAGAAGTCCCGTCGACGTCGCGCCAGGTAGACAACTGTAACGCGCGCATAGCAGAACGCGTGCGCGCAGCGTCGAGCCAGGACGCGAACTCTACGCGCCAGAATGTGCAGTTTGAAGAAGACAACGTACAGCCCCTCGTCAGCCTATCGAATTTTCTCCGACTGCGTCATTTGGTTGGCCACTGTAGCCTCCCCGAGACCTGTGTTTTGACATGATTCCCCTCAAACCTTTGAATCCGCTAGACAGGAAATGTCGACTCCGTCAATTCAGCGGTCGTTCGGGCTTCTGAGCCTCCCTTCGCAACCAGCTCGAACAGTAAAGTCCAAACTTCCCATTTCGCTCTGCCAAGGGGCAAACGAGGCAATCCAGAAGAACGCTGTCAGTTCTCCCCCAATCGCCTTCTATCCCCTTCTGCGACTTACCGCAAGGAACATGAGCGGCCAGTTTACACCCGTCAATATCGGCCAGAACCATCAATCGATGAAATGCTCTAGCCTGCGCACCAGAAAGAGGCCAGCACCAATACCTGTCGACAGACGTACCAGAAAGGTCCAAAGAAGACCACAAGCTATCGATGAGCTTTGCTCGGAAACCAAGCAGGCTTCTACACAGAAGGCATTGGCCACAGTTGACGAATCTGGGGTCGATACCGAGCTGGCGCGCTCTCCAACAAGCGATCTGGGAGAGGATACCTCTGATGGAGAATACCTCCCAGACTCGTCTCCCGAAGATGACTCCGATCACGAGCCTTCGCCCCAACAGATCGAGGGACCAAGAGACTACAGCTCTCAACCAGAAGGAAGATGCGAGCCTACGCCCTCGAACTCTCCACACATGGCAACATATTGCAGTCAACACAATCGCGAGAGCCGAGAACACCGCGAAATATTGGAATGGATTAACCGCTTCCATATACACATGCGCAACGAATCTTGGGACGAAATTGAGAGAAACTTTCGCCTAGTGAAGAAATATGGTATCGAGTTCCTGGTTGGGCCCTTCGATACTGTAATTAAGGCAGAAGGCAAGAAAATTTACTGGCAGCTGATCCCGCATCCAGACTTGCTGCCTGATAGAATCAGGGAAGATGAAGATTTGCAAGGTTTGAGGCAGTGCGTCTTGAACAGTCGGCGGTTCGTATGCCGGTGTGGGCGGAAATATAAAAATATACCGGAGGGGATGAAGCATCAATTTCAGTGCAGAAATGATGTCTGGACATACAGAGACGAGGACTTCCAAGACACAGCTCTGATTGACTTGACAGTGCCTGCTATGATCAGCGAGCTAGGAGAGGAGATCTGCGAGCCTGGAGCCGTCTCGCACGAAGACACTCCCCCACCAGCTGGCTCGCATGCCGGTGATGAGGAAAGCTCGAACCAACTGGCTGAGGGTCCGTCAGGCGAGTTATCTCACTCGGAGCGAGAACAACAATCTTGTACAAGCGCCACAAACCAATCAGAATTCAGGGCGAGAACAGACTCAGAAGAGGGCCACCGCTTACAGAACGGGGACCATCGACGCACTCGCAAAGAAGAAAAAGGAAAAACTTATTGGATTGGGAAAAGTGCCGTCTGGGATGAAGAGGGTAATGAGATTCCCTGGGAGGAATGGCCTTTGGGTATCCATCCATCGGATTACAGCCTGACTGACTATGCTTGGCTCGAACATGTCCCTTCGAAAAACATTGGCAGCGATCAGGCTGCCCCGAAAGAGATTCCAGACGCCGACCAAGCAAGCTCTTTTCGTCCGCCTCGACTGCTGCGCCGCCCACCAACATCAGGCGAAGGTGAACACTCCAGCCTTAGCAGCCAAGACTTTGTCAATTTAGACTCCGATAAGACGGGCGAGGTGGAAGAGGATATCTTCGATTGCGAAGCTATCTCTGATCAAGACTACGTCCCATCCTTGGATTCTGAAGACAGCTCCTCAGAAGATGGTTCTCAGACTGAGGCAGAAGACTCGAGTCAACCGGCCGAGGGATTCACTCCGGCCTCTAAGGGCCGCAAGTCGGAGGAGGATATCTCGAAGCGCGAGGCCGTCAACAAAGAGATCTTCAAGAACCAACAGATCGCCCGCCCAATAGAAGTGGTTGATACTCCTAGCGCGAAGCAGTTCGTCCGTTTCTGGAAAAGCAAGGCCGTCTCTACTGGCGCCTTTTGGAAGTGTCCTCTGTGCGGAAAGACCGGGAGCAGATCAACGCTGGAAGAAGACCTATGGGGTCATGTTGAGGGCAAGCATTGTCCTTGCACTGAGACTGACTGCCCTAAGGTCTTTCAGATGCCGTCTACTATGAGACGGCACCGCAGAAAAGCGCATCCATCTGCAAATCCTATTTATCGTTGCTCTGGGATGGGCTGCAGGAGCGTTTTCAGATCTAGCGAGGGCCTGAAGCTCCATGAGCAAATTTGTCCCAGCGCACTCTCGTCTGGAACCGCTGAGAATCGACACACCGCTGTGGAACTGAAAGAGCTGCTCGTCGTTGACAAGATGAAAACACAGATATCGCGTTCGTCATCCGACGGGTATTATTATTGTCCCTATAATGACGGCAATTGCAGTGTCAAAACTAAGGAGAACTCTGCAATGCATTCACACATATATACGCATTCTAAAGTTTCTTTCTTTCATTGTGAGTGCGCGGAAAACTTTAGCTCACCAGACACGTTGAGAGAACATATGAGGGTCTCTTGCAGACTCCGAAACATGAGGCGGAGGACGGGTCCTCAGACGGAATGAAAGGAAAGTTGTTTGGCGTGTGATCATAGTTCTTCAACGGTTCCATCACTCTCAGATTTTGTATCACAGATTATTCAATAGCATTGTTCAACACCCAGTCTTGCCAATCCTGACCTCAGGATTCCTGTTTTTAGAGTAAGTTTTTCAATTTATAAGCTTTATGGATATATTGCACTTCGCACTATGTTGTTTCAAGTTATCATCTCGAGTAGATGTCCTGCCACAAACACATGTATATACTTTCTTCTCATAATGACCTAAAAGATGGCGCTCGAGGGTGTCTCTTCACTGGAACCGCCTGTATATTTCCTATTTATAATCGCGTTGAGTGTCCTCATTCTGCTGACAGCGCCCCGTGGCTGAGGTGTCTGTGGAATCTGGAGATTTTGGCGGGCCTCTAGAGGGTATTGAAGATTCGAGGTTATATCGTCGTCCAGATCGAGTGCGGCACGCTGGGGATGTCTCGGCCCGTCGGTATGGAGGTTCTGTTTCATGATCCGAGTCATCTTCGGGGAGGTACCCTCCAGCAGATTCAGTTTCGGGTTCGGAGGTATCCTTCCCCAGCTCGCTTATCGTAGTGGCAACATTAGCGATACGGGGGCGTGGTTGAACTGCTTCTGCGTGAATCATGGCCCTTTGACTGAATGCTCTTGTCCACGGAGGGCCCGATCTGCTTCGGCGTGCGGTGAAAACTCTTTTCTTCTGCACTCCTCCATCACGCCCAGTCTCTCTGTTCCCTCTTAAAGTACCGGGGCCGAGGTGTCCACCGCGCTGAGGCGGGCGAATTCTTCGAAGGGCGGCAGCATTAGTGGCGCTGGCCTCAGAGTCGTTGATCGGTAAGGTTTCGTTCGGTAGCTGTTCTTTTGGAAGACCTCTGTCGGGAACGAGAGCTTGCGGAGGAGCAGAATTGGCCTGTTTCGCTTTCACAAAACTCATTGTAAAGACAACCCGAGTGGACAAAGATTTCTTAAGGCACCTTGGGCCGGATCTAAATGTATTCCTGAGTATCTTGGGGATTGATTACCGGTTGGGTTATAGGATTTAGGTCGTCACCTCGGTTACATCACAGATATCTCTCGGGCGTGCGCGAAAGCCCGCACGCTTCCACGCGTCTGCCGGGCTGGCGACTGTCGAGGCAAGCTACTTCGTACGCAGCCACAGATACCCGGCCTCGCAGGTTGACAGGCCATTGCCAGCCTATCAGCGCGATAAAACCCAGCCCGCGTTGTCCAGGGTAGACACATATGACTGGCTACCTGCACTAAGGGGTTTCATCTCGTTCTCTCTACCTATCATAAGACATCAACCCCCGAGCCTGAGTCTGCGTTGCCAGGCACACAAAGGTGATGCTTGCCTATGCTGCCTTCATGCCAAGGTGCCATTCTCTCATGCGACCGCGACGCGTCTTGATACTCTCAGCCCCGTGGAGCTTATCATCCTCCCGCGCGCTTTGTTTGGTCCGCAGATGCAAGTCTGCTCTCCGTCGGGCCTTGACAATAAAGAAGACGCATTATTGTTTGGCACTGGGTATCGCGTTGTGACACTCCTTATCTGCTCTGTCACAAGGATGCCTGGGCGCTCCGTCTCCGAGTATGAGGCCGGTGTTCTAAGAGCCGAGGCTGAACATATTTTGCGCGAGACGTGGCAAAGCCATGCCTTATCGGCTGTGAATGATGGGATTCTGGCGAAAAGGAAAGCCAAGACTACGGCGACTCAGACGCGAAGAAAAAGATTGAAGAATTAAGATAGAACAGTGTGCTTTACAGGAACAGGAAGGCCATTTCTTTAAAAATAAATTTCACTAGCATCCCTGAACCCTTCCTTCGCTGGCGGGTGGTGCAGGCGCAGGTTCCTACACAAGGGTGGGTATGCGGATATACGCAAATGAACCTTCTCATCTTCTATCCTCAAGCAGAGGGCTAACGCAGTTGTTGCTGTATTATTTCCGTTCTGCAGGATAGGCCCCGCGGCTAGATAAGCCCTCTTATCGTCGATGAGGCTGCCTACCCTATACCTACGCATCGAGACGTCCTTGGTCATATATCTGATATTGAACCATCATAATCTTTTATCATTGGTTTGTTGCCTAAATTAGGTGTGCCGCCGCAGAATTGAACAGCCTCAATCAAGACAATCTTCTCCTCCGCGTACAGCCGTCTCTATAACCCTCCTGTTCTCTCCGAGGAAGAAATTCAACATTGAAGTGCTACAGTACATTCATCTTGCATAGGGTTAGGACATTTCACCTGATATAGAAAGCTTGGTGGAAATCTGCCAGAGAAGCCTAATCTTTAATTATTCCAGCAAGATTTGCCCAAAAATCCCCTGCAACCCTTTTTCTCACATAAGCAACTACCACAATTCTCCGACTCTTCATATCCATAAGCAATTGTGATTTCTGTTCCAGCTTCGATAGCTCTGAGACCAACAGTAATACCAACTTCTAACTCATTCCCTACCATGAATGTCTTGAGATTGCAGTTGGGATAACAACTGTGATTAGCAAACCGGGCTCTGGTTGCTTCCCGTCTTGCATCAATATACAGCACTTCGTTCATCTTCATCATGTAGAATCTCTGTCCTAAATTAGCTACGCTGGACCAGAAAGGCGAAGACATACAGTGAGTCCAGCTTCTTTATCGCGAGCCATACGATCCATCGCATCCTCCTTGCTGAGGACCTCCCCCCGGTAGATTTCCACGAGCTGATTCGGTTCAAAATGCTTTGTTGCTATAAGACCAAATCCCTTTCGACCCATTGAGGCAACAGTAGTGCCATGGCGATTGTTACAAAAGTTGCGGAACTGGCGGTTACCGCAATTCACATCTCCTAGGTTGCAGTTCTGTGCATCACACTCCAGAGCTGAAAACCAGTTCAAACACTGCTCATCGCACCTTGTCTTGCAAAGACACTTGGTCAGAAAACGTTCTTTAGCAGTAATCCGGTGCATGAGAGCCTCAGCCCCGTTAATCATCTTATCTAACAGATTAGAACTCGGTCAGCTATATTATAAGTGTCAACTTACTTCGAGTTAAGTTCCAGCGCTTTTGTCTGGGATGGTTTAGAACAATGCGGAAGCTTCCTAGAGTATTGGCGTCGACTTACATTGCGTCAAGGGCCTCCTCGTTCAAAGAAACCATGGCTGACAGCTGCTCCCGGTTATATGACGTATCGAAGCTGCCATGGCGCTCCAGTAGAGAATGAGCCAGCTCATCTCGTGCAGACTTGACCTCTTGGACCAGACCAAGCGCGGTAAGCCGGACTTGTTTCAGAATCTGATAGCACCTCTGTAGGTCCTCCTGTTGGTTCCAAGCGTTCTCAAGAGGGGCCCTGCCTCCAGGGTTGAGCTTGAGAACTCCTATGGGGCATTTGCTGAGATACCCCTCGTAGTCCTCTATGAAGCGTTGCGTGTCATCCATATCTACCTTCACAAACCCAATAATTTCTTGAATTTCGGTAACGTGGCTCTCTTTCACCAAGACCCTGGCCTTAAGTTGCTCATAGGATTCGTTCAGACACTGAATCGTGTCCATCTCCGTCAGGGAAGATAGTGCCACGGACTGCAGTTGCGGTGTTGATACGTTGATGGCATCCTGTAACAAGGCAGGCCTGTCTGGCTCTGGACCAAGCAAGGTTTTTTTGCGCGTAAGAACCCGCTCCAGTATGGCCTCAATCTCGTGGAGTTGCTGTTGGTATTCCTGGAGCTTGTCCCATTGTTTTCGCAGGGTTTTTATAGTCGCATGGACGGAGTGATAAAGACAGAAGGTAGTCCAGTTAGAAGCTAGATGTGCCCTCCATGCCGAAGTTTCTTCGATCTTTTGGTTGCATTCTTTCATATCTTCAAGAGTTTCTGAAAATATCTTCCCTATAATGGCATGGTGGGTGAGAGCCGTGTCGACTTCCGCCCGAAGTTGGGCAGCAGCCTCGTCATGTGCCTGGCAGACCCTCTTTGTCGGCCTACACTCGGGATCTTCCCGTGTTCTTTTTCTGGCTGATATGCCTGAGGGCTGGGGGGATACATGCAGGACCTCGTACTCCTCATCAGCCTCAATGGGGCCCATGCTACCTCTGAGCTTCATGTCGATGCTTGTTTGTCTCGAGGTAAGGCAATTAGAATCAGGATCTGACTGACCCTGACTCCTACTCGTAAATAAGTTTAAAAGGCTCGGAGGAGGAGACGGCGATCGAGAGAGAGTCGACAATGGGGACTCGGCATTCTGCAATGCCTCCTGGAACAGTCAGCTGAAATTCAAAGTCAATATGCGGAAGACATACATTGCTGAGTAACTGGTTCATTGACGAGGGGCTCAGCAGCTGTCAGCTTGGCGGCGTAAGCCCCGGATGGAAGGGCACTTATGTACGTAGAGAGTGCAAATTAACGTGACAAATAGAGAAACCGTGTCAAAAAGACGCGTTCTAGGAGGTCGTGGGATCATAATATTGGCGGAATCCGTCACTTAGTTGGACGCGTAGCTCATTCGCAATGCAAGGGTATTCATGAAACAAGAACGTTGATGAAACAAAATAAACAACGAGAAGCCGTCATTGGTTGGAGTTAATCCTCAGTTGATTGTGGCAAGGAATATTCTATAGGTCAGTCGCGGGTCGTTTAGAAGTGCATGTTTGACGCGAAATATTCGCGTAGTCAACGCCTCGGGAGTCACAATTCTACGCGCTGTGGTGTGAATACCGTCTGGATATCTTCTCGCTCTCTCCTTTCTTCTTTTCGTCGACCGACATCTTGGCGAAAGCGAAAATAAATCATGGCCAACCGTGAAGTAGTCGTCGATCCGGTCAATTGGAGTCCGGTCGATGACGATAGATTGGTCAATCTGTACAGCCGCGGGTTCAGCCCTTCCGAGTCTCTGCCGTACCTCCCTTCGAGAACAGCCGAAGAGTGTGTGTCAAGGTTGGATGTTTTGTCTAGGGTCCCAGAGCGTTTCACAAGGCTCTTCTACATTAGCAACGATGCCGCGCTGCAGCACTTCTACGAACGACAATTCAACTGTTTGCCAAGAGAAGACTGTCAGAGAATACTTTCCAAGTGGATTGAGCTAGTTCCTCAGATAGGTGTGATTTTTTAGAGGAAGACAGAGGCCAAGAAGCTAACATCTGTTCAGGACTCAACTCTACAATGACGGCATTACTACGCGGAGCCATTAGCTCTCAACAAGTAGATGTCTATCTTGCCGTTGCCTGGAGTTTGGGTTGGCAAAGCTCGCCCGATGTCTTCCAAGGCTTATCAAAGATTATTAGGAAGGAAGAATCGTATAAATGGGGCAAGCTAGGTCGTATATACATCTCGAGTCGTCGCCAGTTAATTCTAACTGACCATTGTTCAGAAGCCGGGACATCTATTCGATTCAACCCATTCAGCGGCTTGATACACGTCCGCACTATGAACCGAAGAGCGCCGAATTATCCACCGCAAACCGATGATACTCGCCCTCAACTCACTTCCATAACGGAATGGCACTCCGTTTCCAATCGAAGTGGTTGTGTCGAAGTCACACCGCCAATAGAGCAATGCACAGACGCACAGGACAACGGGAACACGGAGATGTCGAGTACCAGCAAGACCTCACTCATGGTGGAGCAGATTCTGGATCTCCAATCTGAAGTGACTACTGCTCTTGAGAAATCTGACACGATCTCTCGAGAGTCTTCTCAACGCGAGAAAGACCTTCTGGCTTGCTTCAAATTGTTGGGTGAGAGTCTACAAGCAGCCCTCCCGCTCATCAAAACAGCCGATAGGGCATTTCAAACAATCACAGAGCTTTCGAAGATGCCAGATGAAGCAGTTGAGAATGTCATGCTTGTCGAGGAGGAACAGCGAATGGGATCCTAGCGTAAATTCAGTTTCGATGTTACAGTTCCCCACAAGAAACATGAGCAACGGATTGTGTCTTAAGAGTAGCAACCTAAGCAATGAATCGTAGGTAATTTTCTCCCTTATAGATGACGTTTTAGTGCTGCAAGGATCTTCTGTGCTGCATCATGTTATCATGCCGCGAAAATGTTTCGCCACAAAGGCATTTAAACGGTTTCTTTCCAGTATGAGTCCTCAGATGGCGCCGGAGGTGCTCTCGTCGCGTGAATTTCCATGAACACTCTCCGCACTCATACGGTGTTTTCCTATCCATAGGATGTTTGCGTCGTCGAGGTTGGCTCGAATCGGGAAGACTGGAATCAGGAATCCTGTAGCCAGGTGCAGATGCACTCAATTTCCGAGCATCTCGATCTTCCTTGACCTTACAGAGCTATTCGAAATCGGTTGTCCCATTTACATACTCTCTTGTGTTGTTTCCGCACGGGCCACGTGAGTGGGGTGGACGGAGCAACCAACTAGACACTGTGACTCATGTACTACTCCGAATCCACAAATTGACATCCTGTCTGGATGCAGGCCAACTTCTCAGAGGCCAGTCGAAACATTTGAAGACATCATATCCTAAACACTCGTTAATATCGTTAAGGTCGCTTCTAGACACACACATTCAAGACGCCAGACCAAAATCCTGTCGCATCCCACAAGCTTTACATGCCATTGAGTCTAACCATGTGGATCAGCACGTATAGGTCTTAGCTCACAACAGCATAAAATGATTTGGAATATGGAGATGTAATTATGTATATTTATTTGGCGCAACTACATATATATTTAAAAATCTAGAAAATGTCTAAGAAGAGCCTCCGATGCTAATCGGAGAGGATGGGTTGCTAAAAATGTTTGCTCGTTAATTAGAAGTTCCACGGTATGTTCCTGCGAATTCGTGCTGTGATGCTAGTTAAGAAGGGTGATTCTCTGCCAACGTCTTCTTCTGTATCTCAACCACATGCTCCAGTAACGCCACTGCCTCCTTCACTTGTCCGTTGGCTCGGTATGCTCCTGCGAGGGCGTGCTGTGATGCCAGTCGAGAAGGGTGATTCTCTGCCAACGTCTTCTCCCATATCGCAACCACATGCTTCAGTAACGCCACTGCCTCCTTCACTTGTCCGTTAGCTCGGTATGCTACTGCGAGGGCGTGCTGTGATGCCAGTCGAGAAGGGTGATTCTCCGCTAACATCTTCTCCTCTATCGTAACCACTCGCTCCAACAACGCCACTGCCTCCTTCACTTGTCCGTTGGCTCGGTATGCTCCTGCGAGTTCGTGCTGTGATGCCAGTCGATCTGGGTGATTCTCTGCCAACGTCTTCTCCCGTATCGCAACCACATGCTTCAGTAACGCCACTGCCTCCTTCACTTGTCCGTTGGCTTGGTATGCTCCTGCGAGTTCGTGCTGTGATGCCAGTCGATCTGGGTGATTCTTTGCCAACGTCTTCTCCCGTATCGCAACCACATGCTTCAGTAACGCTACTGCCTCCTTCACTTGTCCGTTGGCTCGGTATGCTCGTGCGAGTGAGTGCTGTGATGCCAGTCGAGAAGGGTGATCCTCTGCCAATGTCTTCTCCTGTATCGCAGCCACTCGCTCTAGTAGCTCTACTCCCTCCTTCATGCGTCCGTCTACATACAGACATCGGCCGACCCAATATCCTAGCTGGCAAGTCTTATCACCGGCCATCTTTCCTTTCAGAACCCTGAGTGCATGAGGGAGGTATTCTCTCCACAGCCCGCGGTTCTCCCAGTCGTCCCTAGGGAAGATCTCTGTTAGATGACTTATTGCGTCCACTCTTGCTTTCTCTAATGCTCCCTGCGCCTCAATCCA